>WUAW01018504.1:251-29014 GCA_017165845.1 Thaumetopoea pityocampa | reverse complement strand
ATAATGCGGGAGTTGTCTTTAAAAAAAAAAAAAAAAATATAAAAAGGGATAAAACACCATAATAATATTACAGACAATATTTTTAACTGTCGTGGTTTTAAAGTTTTGAAGCTGCCACCCTACAATTGCAATTTGAATCCAATTGAACACATCTGGCAATTGATTAAGCTTAAGGTAGGAGACAAAAATTTCAAGAGCTGGAAATCCAAAATCGATTACTTTTGAAGTAACAAAATCACCAGAATGGAGGAATAGAAAGAGGTAAACCGTGTCAAATGAGCTGAGATTTGTTTTCGAAAATATTTATTATAAAAGAACAATTTAGTTCAAACAGTCCTAAAAGGCAAAGTTTTGGCAGTAACTCGAGTGAAGCATCACTCGAAGTTTTATTTTACTATTCCACATTAAGTTTATTGTAATATTTGATATGTAAATTTGGTGTTGCTTTGTGTATCAATCGTCAATAATCTTGAATAATATCGAAATATTGCAATTAAAATGTGACTAACATTGCAGTCATCCAATTTTTTTAAAGGAATAAGCCTGCGCGATCTTTCGCCTAGTCAACCTGGTAACAGTCGGATTGGTGTTGAAATACTCAAGAAGCAATAAAATAAAACATACCGGCATTTTATTGTTAAAGAGAAGAAAATATTATTGAAATGTAATATAACTACGTCAGACTTTGCTGTATGAATTTAGATCCCTTTGCCTTCCCTTTAAAAGGGAAATCTGAGAAAAATCTAAACAGAAATCAAAGGGTCATAACTAGCCGGTTTATTATGAAAGTTAAGATGTTACTATAAGATGGTATACTTATGTCTATTATAGTTTTGAAATAGTAGGGGAGAAAAAAACGCCGAAATGGGGTGACAATTCCCGTGGATTAATATTATTAGTAAGTATGTGCGAGCAGTTTTGTCACATCGGGAATGGGTCTGAGCGTACATAAGGTTAGCAAATAATGAAATACGAAATAAAGTAGTTTAGAGTATTCTCGAGTATTTTTTTGTTTCCAGTTCAGGACAACTTCCCACACATTTGTTATTCAACTTCCGTTCACTTCAAAGTGTGAATTGTTATAAGCTATTTTATTTTAGGCGTTTAAAAAGCAATACTGTGTTCTGAGGACCGCGAAGTTGCTACGTATTAACGCCGTTGCCTCAACCGCTATTACACCATTATGTAACGAACACTAAAACAGAGTTTAAAACAATCCTTCTGAAAAATTATGGTAGTGTCATTACTGTACTAAAATATATTTTAAAATTCACAATAGCAACATAAGTTGAATTTGTATTGAAATCACAAGAAAGCTGTACCTGTCATGCTGTACATTATTGTACAAAAAGATTCCGATAGGACTAATGGCAAAACCAATTCAGTGATTCTTATAAGCATTAGTATGACCTTGTTATTTTTATATACTATAAATAACCACTTTCACTGCCACAGGAAAATGTATCAAACAGTTTTTAACGTAGATATATTGACAATTGAATTATTAATAATTGAGTAGAATAGAAATAGATATGGCGTCTCGTGCTGATACTCCCGTTCATATTTGCTTGGTAATTTATTCCATTAGATTTCTCAGACCTCTTTTCAAAACGACTAAACAAATGAAGCGGGACAATCCTAGTTATCACATCACGTTGAAACTGCAGCTTAAATCGTACGTTTATTACAATACAACCTCAGTCGGTAAGTAATATTTAATGGATCACCTGAAAAGTACACATAATTCTTGATATTATGTAGGCATATTCTGTATCTACGGGTTATAGCAAATTAAGAAAAAATATAACATGTATATTTTTTAAACTTAAGATTAAAAAAAAAACATAAGTAGGTAATAATGTCTATTGGTGTGAAATCTTTAAGACTACATTTTAAAATTAGTTTGAAATTGAATGGAAAAATCAAAGATTAGTACAACCTGTAGCTACAATTGCTATCGTGGAGATGTCAGAAGAGTAGTGGCGTAGTGTAGATAGCGTACGTGAGCGTTGTGTTGACGGTGTGACACAAGGCCCGCGTGTACAATTGTTTAGCACGATTGTACCCGCTAGATCTACGGTGAGGACACGGCGTGTCCCCGAGTGCCGGCCGACATCCGCTACCACGTCATATTGATTGCGTTTGCATGTACATCAATTAGGATCCGCGAGACGATGCGTCTTCCGAGCCACTAATTACAGCCTTGTCACTGTGTAATTATGCGTACAGGTTGACAGTGACGTTGATGTAAGTGTCGAATCCTGAGTGGCTTCTATTAATCTCTATCTAAGTAGGACTAATAATTTTTAAGTGTTGAGAGATCTGATTTCCGTTTTAGTGGGTGATATGTTATTAAGGCATATATTATGTCTTATGTGCTACAAATATAAATACCTAAAAATAAATATGTCCATGATACCTTGCACTGAGAGAATTAAAATAGGGGAATATACTGATACGTATGATAGAATGAGCACAAAACAAAACAAGGTATTTAATTTTTTTTTAAATGGTAAGGCGCTGTGTACGCACTATTTCAAGAATATACTATGCACTAATGCTGCGTAGGATAGGGGTGAAGTTGTAGTTCATATTAGACAGCACAAACCACAAGAAAGAACAAGGGATTTCAACTTTTAAAAACGTTAATGCGCAGTGTAAACGCGATTTCAACACTACACTTATGCAGCGTTGAATAGGGGTTAAGTTGTAGTTCATATTTAATTGATTTAAGATTATTGGATCGAGTCTGTTCATAGGTATTTACCTTTGCGGGATTTTTTTAAATAATTTAAATTGTATAAGAAAATTAAAATAATTCAATCTGTCAATATATAGTACAAATTCATAACTATCTAATTTACTAGTAAAATTAGATGTTATCTGCTGAAAATACAAAGTATTTCGTCCAGATGTTTTTTTACAATTAACGATAATTTTATAATTTATATAATATTGAATAGTATTTGAATATTCTGTTTCGGTGTGTAGGTACTTAGATCGGTACGTACAGTAAATCTCTTTTTAAGGGTTATAGGTAACACCTTAAAATATATTTGAAGACTTATATTTAAGGAAATTTACTGTCACGTTTGGAAAAGCAATTAAAAACATATTACATCACGTTTTTGGAATGGTATTTAATAAAGTTGGTTTGGCGTGGTATTCCATAGAGTTTGACCACGTGACCACCTCAACGAGTGCTGGTCGGGTTTCGCGAAGCCTATGAACTCATTACGGCACCAATTTGTTATTGTTTAACCTCTAAGTTAACGAACTTTCATAACGTCGTTTAAAGGGTGAAATCACGAAAATCTTTACGACAATGTTTATTAGGCAACATAAACGGATTTAAATAGGTAGTAATATTTTTGTTTTCTGTTTAGAGTTCACGATTCAGGTCACGACAATTATATGTATATACATTATTGTATGTAATGACAATTATATGCATTTACATTAATATTTTTTGTGTGTATGTGTATATATATATATATATATATATATATATACATGTATAACTAATACAGATTGTGTGTTTCTTATGTTCTCAGATATATTTTTTTTGGATACACAGCATCAGGATAATATAAAAAGTAATAGAACATACAAATTATACACGTGCCGATTAAGCTTCCACTTTCAAGCCACACATATACACGTATAAACCTAATCAAAGAAATATATTAAAAAAAATTAGGAAATTAATGGAGTCACTTTTAAATTATAGTTACTGATATAGGTACCTAACAAATATGCCATTATATAAAGCCTTCTATTTTACCAACTGCATTCTGTTTGACTATATATTATATACATGAGTTAGTTTCTGTTTAATATAATATGTATTTTAATGGTTACAGTTTTACGTGTGTAAGATTTTTTATAGGTATCATGTTTTATTTATTTATTTAAACTTTACACATTATGTAAGGGCGGATATAATATTTAGAACATAAAACTTAAATTTATAACACAGCGGTTATAAGTTTCAAACAGTCTTATATTTTGATATTTACACGTCTTGTTTTCAAATAAAATTAAAAAAATAAATAATATACAACATAGTTTTAAGGCTAAAGTATAATTGTTGCATAAACTGTGACAAAATGTATATACTTATGTATGGATTTTTTATTGTAAAAATTTTTATGTAATAAAAATTTGCACTGTAATTTGTATGACACTGGTAGAACTCCTCCTTAACAATTCTTTGGACAAATAAATAATTTGGTACATCACTGTAGCTCAACTTGTGGTTTACAGATCCTATTATATTTCCGGAAACGTCGCCAGACCCTTTGCACTCTGGACCGTTTTCGTGCAGACGAACCAGCAACTCGAGAAGACCGAAAATGCAGTCCGCTTCATGGTTACGCACTAATTTCAGACAAGAAAACTACTTCCATTGGGAATGGGGATTATGTTATCTACGTAAAATTGTATAGGTGGAAGGGATTTCGCCGCGCATCGAATTTCAGCACCAAATGAAGTGGTGAGCGAGAGCCACCTCTGGAGTGCAAAGGGTCTATAATAACAAATATATTCAGGTAAATAAAAAATAGGTAGCTAACGAGTAAATAATACTTACACCCTGCAGGCGAACACCCGTTTTGTGATTACCGAAAAAAGAAACAACGTATTAATCAATATCTACAAACACTGTCAGATATTTATAATATCCAAACATGTTATATTCAGAAATTATTATACCGAAGGACACATTTCTGAAATTATTTTGTAACATATACAATACTAGCTTTTGCCCGCGGCTGCGCTCGCGTAAATGTCGGTTTTCCGCTACAAGGAAAATTCCGACACAATAATATAATAGATTTATATAAAAAGCCTTAGAACTACTTTTACTTAACCTCTCGTACCGTAACGGCGGCTACTAAAACAGGGATCAAGATTCTACTGGACCGATTTTGATGAAACATGCTGCAGTATTTAAGTCGGAATAGTACCTTTGAGACAATAATAGATTAATCAAAATCTAAAGATGATGTTGACCACGCAAGCGCAGTGTGGGACGGCTACCTACGAGATGGACCGACGACCTGGTGAGGATCGCTGGGTCTCGCTGGATGCATGTGGCTATGGACCGGTCGCGCTGGAATTCGCTTGGAGAGGCCTATGTTCAGCAGTGGACAGCTATGGGCTGTTAAATGATGATGATGACCTTTAGATAGTTTTGATATAAGGTAGATGAAATGTCTGATGTATAATAAAGAAGTATGTGGCGTATATATTACATACAAATACTTAAATATGAGAGTACAACGCAAAACTGACTAATAAACGTGAAATATAGAACACGAATACACAAATATAATAAACTCTGAATTTACTGATATGATTCGGTCATTTCACACGGATGAAGTTCCCGAACTGTACGATGTCATTATGATAAAATTCATATCGTAAATGTAACCCATTTAAGGTAATTACTATACATACATAGCTGCAGTACCCGTTACATCTTGCCTTTATCGTGCATTTACTTACCGTAAAGGGATCCTGTAACAAAAGAAAACAATTATTGTATTAATCATAAGAATTAGGGTATCCTGTAAATAAGAACATAATTTGGATTACCTTAGGAAGAGATTACATAGGAGAGTCAAGTACTATACTAAACATTCGAGTGGATCTCAGAATTAAGCAACATATACCGCAGCCGAATGTCAGATGGGTCAACGGATCTAGCGTCTTGTTCAGAACTGATCTTCGTGTTTCGTACGGTACCTAAAACAATGGATCCCGATCGGTGTTCAAATGATACCAGTCGTGGTAGGGATTGTGGGAACGACAGGGATAACGTGAAACGACTTTCTTACGTGCCCCACATCTCCATCTCCTGCAATAATAGCAGACGAAGTTGGGATAATGGAGTGTAGAAGATGAGAAGTAGCGTCACGAGTACTTTATAGTTTGTACTATGAACGCTAGAGATGTAATGCACCTACATACACGCATGCTTAACGAGACTATTATGAATAAATTTCCATGAACTTCCAACATTGCTGTGTGGCGCTGACGCAAAATGGTGTCGCTCGATCTCCTCCCGTGAATGCTGTGAGAGTCAGGGGTGTACCAGGATAATGAGCAACAGCGTTATTTCCGAAACGCCTGCCAAGCGTGGAGATTATGGCAAATACTTCCCCTTTTAAGGAGGCGCATGCGCAGCAGTTGTCTTCTACACAGCCGTCAACTTACGACGATAATAATTGATTCAAAATGACGATGATAATTGATTCAAAATGACGATGATAATTGATTCAAAATGATTCCATACTTATTTTCAAAATTTAATTTATCTACTTTTAAACAAAATAACACCGACGACTTCAATATCAAAGGTGATACAGAAAGCCTGGGTAGGGCATCGGAATCGGAAGTTAGTACAGTTAAAACGTGGACGATTTGAGCTTTGTATTCCAGGTAGAAGCCTATATAATACTGGCTTACGCTATGGAGATACCATTTAGATGAAGAAATTAGGGGTAAACGAGCATAATTTGATGCACCGGTCAGACTCAAAGCTCACGATTCCTTCATGATGGATTCTGGACTGATTGTAGTGTGAATACCTTCTAAACAGATACAAAGCACACAATAGAATAAATATTGTTGAGTCTCACTTTATGCGGAGATTGCAGACTTTCTAACTCATCAATAATCTAAAATAACCCCGACTGCCCAGTCTTGTATTGTTATTTCAAAAGTATAATATATAACATTAATAAAGAGAAATTTAAAAAAAATGCCGAAGACAATAGGCAGAGTGACAACTCTGTAAATGGCTATTAATTTACAAAAGGTTAATTAGAAAAAGGAGTGATCGAGAATGAACTATAATACTGAACTGAACGTGAACTATTCAGACTCAACAGGCAACGGCCATTACAAGTTATTTTGGTGCAAAAAGACTCTTCACAAGGTTAAACTGACACAACAAGACACGTAGGAGATGTGATACATAGGAACTATGGAAAACATACTGAGCTGCTGTGAAGCATTGGGCGGAAAGCTATTGATGTTGTAGTTAATGTAATTGTTGTAATTAATGAAATGATGTAGTTCTCGCATATCTCAGACTGTAGACTCTTCAACGCGAGAGTATTATTTCGCTTTATTAAAGTGGGTTTCAGTAAACCTAGCACAAAAACTAAGGGCTGTGGGCAGCATATCGAGCATATTAAAGACTCCATAGAGTTAAAGTGCATCGAAGCACCCAGTGAACAGAGGCCACAATTAAGGAAAAAAGGAACAAGATTTTATAAACAAAATTGACTACTTATAATACAAGACCGCTAATTTATGTAATTTCAGAACGAATCACAGGTTAAGCGCTCGTGCATTATATTTTTAATTTAGCTGGCATAAGACAAGCATTAAAGTATATACGTATATTATTGTCAAAATTACCCTACGACACTTAAATACACGTATTATAAGTGAGGATATTTATATGGTTGACCATATCGATAATATATGGTTATAGAATCGACTTATCGATTCCATAAGCATTTATTGAGAAGCAACCGGAAATATTTATCGTATGTTACAATTGAATCGTATGTCAAGGATTTTATAAGCAAATTTCTATGCGGGAAGCGTGCTAAATGCCAAACTCTGATCGAATAGTGCCGATATAGCTATAGGCTGTAGGCTATAGGCTTGCGTGTAAGTATAACTCGTTGATTAATGAGATGTCGAATGTGTTATACTGATTAGTAAGTGATTTCGTAAGCCACGTAGAAAATATTTAAAAAACAATAAACAAGGAAAAGTTTTTAATGAAACTATAGTTATGCTTAAAAGGCGGCATTATATAAATTTTTGACAAGTGCCTTAGTTGTGGTATTGATGTAAATCCTATAAATCGCGCGCTTAGCATATATGGGTCCGAAGAAAACTTTCTTACTATGTAGTAACAAAAACCTTATTATAAATATAATTATAACATTTGAATGTGTCTCATTTTATTGGAAGAAATTGTTGTCATCTTATAGGTGGTATCGCGATTGGGATCGTTAAACAGCTGATCGTTCTCGTCGGCGTCCGCCGCCTTCCAACCGGGTCCTCCAGTCCTGATATCCGGAGCTTAATTAAAGGGCTTTCCCTGGAGATCGCGATTGTTTAATGTGTGGCTCTTTTAGCCATCTTTGCTGAAGTTGTGACGCAGATGAGTATTGTGACATGAGTGATTGCATGCCATGTGAAGTGCTGCCATATGTGCGCACTGAGAAGTTACTCAGTAACTTTATTTCACTGAAACTCCGCAAGACGAACTCAAGATGAGCACTACACAGGAGGGTGGCATTGATTATGTTGTATACCCTAATACCCCAGTCTGCATCTACAGTTAATAGGAAATTATTTAAGATTTTCTAAAAAAAAATAGATTGTAATATCCCGTAGATACAGAATTTTGTAACCTTTAAATAAAAAAAAAATACGACATACCTTTATTTGTAATTTATTTATGTCAATCTCACACTACTCACAGAATTCTGAAGAGACCGACACAAGTGAAAATCTGTTTGTGTAAGATCAGGACTACATGGTGTGCAAACACTTTTTAGCAAAGATCTCTCAATTTTCGGTGAGGGACTAAAGATTCGTGTGGTCTGGTATTATTATGGTGGAGGACCACGATCTTTATTTTAATTATTATAATTCTGGCCGTTTTGTCTCAATTTCCTGCTTCTTTATCTTAGTATTCAGATAAAGAGAGATATCAGTAAAGATCGTTTTATCCGACGGTAAAATTTCATAATAGCTTATCTGCACACGCTAACCATACAATATCACCTTATTGCGAGTTAATCCGGGCTTTATCAGAGTGTGGAGTTTGTCCATAATCGAACTATAACCATGATCAACCTTTTTAAAAATTGTTCGGTTTTATTGCTTTTAAATAGAGAATTGCATTTGAGATTACTCGATTCAAACTGTTTTGCAGTCGATTTTCAGTTCTTCGGCAATGCCGTGACTACTAATGTGTCGATCTTGCTCCATTTTTTCACAAACGACTTCGAATTTAGGTGTAACAGGGTGCACCATTAACGATGACATTTATAAGCGAAAAACGGATGAACCAACTTTGAGTTACACTTACTGATAGCATTAGGTTTTTATCGTTTAAGGTACGGTTTCGGAATTAGGTTAAACGGCAAAAATTAATTTCGCGGCTTGTCTCAAATTTTTCCCTTTTTTACTTTTAAAATGTATTAAACTTCTTTAATTTCACTTATTTTCTTAGACAGTAGAATTAATAAAAAAAAATGCGTTTAGTAGTGTAATCAACTCTAATCTTATAGAAAAACAGCAACTACTCTTTTGTGTTTGCGGAGCATGGATACCAGGGGGAATGTCACAGATCATACTAATTATAATCGTATCACTTATTGATACAATCTATGACAGTTACGAAGATTAGCTTTAAAGAAACTTGTTGGGTCAGCAATCACCCTTGAATTTACATTAGTATAGAATTAATGTGAGTTTAGATTTCGTCTTGACTGCATAAATTGATGAAATGCAGAATACATATACCATAATGAGATCGCTACTAAATCGAGATTGCAACGAGACTAAGAAATTGAAACGAAAATGTTAGGATGAGGTCACACGTGATTGTGTAAGTACATGAATTATTTAGTTAACACTTTGACTGCCATGTTGGTATGAACGTACAATTGGTACAATTGGTGACAGGATGATCGGAGCACTTGAACCTTTTACAATTGTAAAAAACTAAACGAAGATTGACAGTGTATTTGAATATGACCGATATATAGAAGATACTTTGAAATAAAAAGTGACATATTGGACAATATTTTTTTTATTGGAACACCAATAAAAAAAATTATAACAAATCTCGCATCTAATAAAAATAATCCCGTAGCATCCTGGGCAAAATTTATGATTTCAGCGTGGCAGTCACTGTTAATTGGAATGAAAGTTAGAACGTTATGCAAGATGATGTTTTGTTGTGTGCCGCCGAAATAATAATAGAGTCACTACATCTCTTCCTGTGGATGCTGTGAGTACCAGCTAAGGGAGATACTATGATAAAGAGCAGCAACTTTATTCTGCGATTCAAATAGCATCTACCGGGAACCTATAGGCCTGTTAAGCGCGGAGATTATGGCAAACCCCACCTTTTTACGGAGGGGGCTCATGTCCAGCAGTGGATTTCCATAAGCTGATAACGAAGATAACGTTCATACCTAGTTTTATTTCAATTTATTTTTGGAATGACTGTACTGAGTAACAATTATCAATATGGTAACAGTTATTAAAGGTCATTTTTTTTTTAAATAAAGCCTATTTTATTTCATTGAAGTAATTCAATAATACCTATATAAATAGGTACAAATCTGTAGGTGATATTTTTGATAACGATTTACACATAAGAAAGCGAAATTTTTTTCAATATAAAACGCACCGACTCTGTGAGATATTTTAGTGGAATGTAAGTCTTTTTTACAAGTATAGAAAAAAATATTTTTACTGACATTTTATCGCGCGAATCAAACAAAATAAAATTGTAAACAGAATAAATATTAATTATACTTAATTTTTTCGATTAAAAATAATCTTAATATTTGCGACAACAATAAAACAATGTATCCATTATGAATTTCGCCCAAATATCAATGTTCTTTTACTAGTGACCATTTTACAGATGTAATGTTGAGAGGTAAATAAAAGTTATCTTTTGCATTGTAATAAAATTCACATCTTAATATCATTATCACTGGAACAACATTGCGTTTATGTTCGCTCTCACGGCACCGAGTGAATGTTTAAAAATCTGATTATCCATTAAAAGTTTGTTGTAGTACCCATAATGTTCTCCGTGCCGCCTCAGACGCCCGATCGGTGATCACCGAATTACCAACTAAACTGTAAAAAACGTAGATAAAAGAGATGCCTGTGCATATTCCCATGATCGGTAGACGATCAGACGGCGTATTAATACACCCATAATCGTCGATCGACGGTGGATCATATGAAATATGTAATACCGCTAATAGGTCTCGGTGGGTAGCTTCCTCAGCGGTCGCTGGGCCAATTTTGCCTTTGGTAATAACTTTAATATGCCATCAGTGCTATACTCATGAGTGTACAGAGATGAGACCGGGTAATAACTGTGCGAACGGTGCCGCGCGCGGCCGTTTCGTGACCGATTATTATCTTTTATTCAAACACGAATTAGATACATAGAATACTGTTGAAATATGTAGTACGTGGTTTAAATAGAACGAACTACTCCTCCAACGAACTCACTTATTTACTTAATTACATAAATTACGTTTTTATATTATCATAATCACTCCGTGGCAGACCACAGCTGGTCATGAGCCTCCTCCTGAAAAAATAGAGAGTTGCCATAATATCCACGCTCCGAAAGCGCAGCAGATTTTGATCAATTAACGGGATAACGCTGCTACCCATTATCAGGGTGCATTCCTTAGCTGTTACTCTAAGCATCCACGGGAAGATATGGAGTGACACTATTATTATGCCGACACCAAATTTGATCGATTAACGGGATAACGCTGCTACCCATTATCAGGGTGCATCCCTTAGCTGTTACTCTAAGCATCCACGGGAAGATATGGAGTGACACTATTATTATGCCGACACCAAATTTGATCGATTAACGGGATAACGCTGCTACCCATTATCAGGGTGCATCCCTTAGCTGTTACTCTAAGCATCCACGGGAAGATATGGAGTGACACTATTATTATGCCGACACCAAATTTGATCGATTAACGGGATAACGCTGCTACCCATTATCAGGGTGCATCCCTTAGCTGTTACTCTAAGCATCCACGGGAAGACATGGAGTGACACTATTATTATGCCGACACCAAATTTGATCGATTAACAACGGGATAACGCTGCTACCCATTATCAGGGTGCATCCCTTAGCTGTTACTTCAAGCATCCACCGGAAGATATGGAGTGAAACTATTATTATGCCAACACCAAATATATTCTTTTTATATGAAACATACAAATCTAGAACCGTATTAAACTGCGACAAATGCATCGTCTATTCAATAAAAGTGCAATATGGCTGAATTATAATTAATCACATAACTTTGAAGCTATAACAATTAGTCGTCGAATGTTATTTACGTGAGATGCATACCCGGCATTGTAAACGATATGCTCGTATGGTTATATGTATGGTGAATGAGAATTTCTAAAATAAGAGCCCATTTATTATCATAAGCATCGCAGACGCAGTGACGCAAACATTCGTCGACAGTTATTAAGTGTTAGAACACTGCATTAGGATGAAGAGAGTGCGCCGTTGCTACGATTGTCATCTCTTGTGTGAAACGCTACCGACTGATTCATAAATCAAATTCGTGACAAATACGACCGCATTATTCTTCTCATGTTTTAGGTCATTTATAAAGTTACCGTTACTTGGAAATTTGAAAGTTTTCTTCTTGTTTTTTATAACACTCGGCAAAGTCTAATACAATTAAGCAATTGAGGTGATTGATATCAAACTATTAGGTTCTATAACTATGAAATAACCGGTACTTAGGAGATTCAGCGGCAACCAGAGTGAAGCATCACTTGAAGATTTTAACGTTTTATATTAGTTTACTGTGATGTTTAATATGTATTGTGTACATTTAATATGTTTAATTTGTTAGTTGTTTAATATGTTTTGTGTAATAATTGTGAAAAATATTGAAATATTAGAATAAAACTGTGACTAACATAGCAAAGTGACCTTATTTTTTCAAGGCAATAGATCTGCGTTAATTTTGCCTGGTCAAAGTGGTATTCGTCGGATTAACTTCCAAGATGAAATAAAATATGACACACCGATATTTTAATATTAACTTGAAAGAATGACTTCAAAATATATAAACTCGACATTGGCAGAATGGCGTGAGTTCGCAGTCGATTAACACTACGAAAATAGAAGAACCGTTTCTTAATACTGGCAAATTTGAACTCAAATATCTATCATTCTTTTTATAATTCTATATTCAAATTTATTTCAAATTAGAGCTAATAAAGTTCTGTTTCGATATTAGTTATTCATTTGTTAACGGGTCTTTGATTTACTCTGTTTAAGACTATAGAAAAGTTAAAATGTCGCATTATTTTCGAATATGAGTTCTGCCGTGGCACCAGCTCTGCAGATACAGTTATAGAAAGAACGAATCTTGTGGACGATCTATAACGCTTGTCCATTAAGAAGAATTGAAAACAATAGTGGAAGTGAACTTATCACAAACTACGTTACAGCTACTCTTTTGTGTAAGTAAAAAAAGGCACAATCTATAAATAATTGCTTCAAAACTATCTTATTATAATTGTTTCAAATTGGGAAAGTGAAAAAATTCGTAAGTGGGTATGTAATAAGTGAAATAATACTATAGCTTTTATAGATCGGGACAGACAATTATTTCAGATCTTGTTCCAGACTGTTAACAATTGCAAACGACGATGGAAAAGCTCGACATCCAACAACCAAGATTGATCAATTGCTCTACTCCACTACTTGTTTAGGACATCGGTTGACCACACATTGCACAACAAACGATCGCCCATTTATGAAAGCTGAGACTGGAAATAGATATATTAGCGTACTTACAGTACTGCACCCAATTGTAATTGATTTCTACTTTTTTACGGAATTTAGTCAATTTCTTGTTAAGAAAAAAAAGTTCAATATCGGCAAGGCAGTAACATTTGTCTTCGAAGGATTTGTTAATTCTTTCCCTCAGATTTTTTGCAATGGAATCGACAAACTTACCATAAAAATATTTCGAATAACTAAATATATTACAAAAAAAACTGTATTTTTCATAGGTAATAATGGTAAATTTATCATCTGTTTGATAGCGGCTGCATATACAAATAAAATCGGCTCACAACATATAACAGTTGTGATAGGCAGTGTACAAACTGAACAGGGATGTGACAAACTTGTAGATATTTTATAAATACTTATTATATGTAGGTATATACCTTCACACTTAACGAGGTTTGAAATCTTATCACAAAGGTTGATTATTATCATCACGCTTTTAATCTTACCATATGCAGGGTAATTTAAATATGTAAGTGAACAGTTTCAGCTAAATATAATATCGAAAGATTCGATTATATTTTTTTAATATGTAAAAGGGTGAACATTGTGAATTTAATCGTGCGGTAGTTAACGCGCACCCTGAGGATGTGTCGTTAATAGAGCGTTGTGTCTCTTCATTTTGTTTGAACGTTCACTGACTCTGTTATTTCGGAGCGACTAATAAATTGCGTGATGACAGGTGTCAGCTGCTCGACCGCCTCTGCACTCTTGCGTCGATGTCTCATTCCTCACGTTCTACTCCTAAATACTCTTATTTTATCAACGCTCCGTTCAATTTACGTTTCGTTTTCTCGACGCACTTTGTTTGTTTTAGCATTATCGATTTAGTTGCGCTAATCCGCAACGCTTGAAGTACGTATTGTTTTATTTTATATATTCATTTACTTTTTATTATTGCAATATGTAGTTGTATAATACTAAGCTGCACTTTATATATATTTCTTAGCTCAATCAATTGAAAAATCGATAAATTTATCGATCGACCTGTAATGCCATTTGTTAAACATAGCGGTGTACAATTCAATTTTAGACGTCAAGTGCAGGCGTTCATAAATGATTGAATATTAAGAATAATATCAAACATATAAGGGAACAATCAAATGATGCAAATAAAATTGATCATTAATAATATTTTTTTTTTCTAATTGCAATAAGCTAGCACTTGACTACAATCCCACCTGATGGTAAGTGGCGACGTAGCCTTAGGTGGTAGAGCGCACTAACCTAGTAGAAACCTGTTCACTCTTTTCTTGAAAACGTCCACATTGTAATCGGAGGGAAACACTGACGCCGGCAGACTATTCCAGTCCCTGGCCGTACGCATTATGAACGAAGAAGCAAAACGTTTAGTACGGATGGTAATTATTCATGACTAATATGATATTTAAAATTAATATAATTGAAAAAATAAACTATAATTTCAAATTGATAAAATTAATTAGAGACTTATTTAGGGCCCCAACGGTTTTAGAATTTTCATTTCATTGAATATTGATTTCGTCCGCAAATATTCAGAGAAAGTCAGTGCTTGCAGTGCAAATATTGTTGTATCTTTCTGTTGCAATAAACTAATGTGTTGTAATACTAACTTAGGTTATATAAATAAGTTTATTTGCGTTTATGTGATATTATCTTACAGGTGACTGCATATTTTTCCGCTATAAAACGTCATTCCCCCCCCCCCCCCCCCCTCCTTGATTATTTCCTTAAAAATGGATGTTTACGTTCTATTGACGGGAGAAAATAGTGCAACTGGAAAGATGAAGGAATGCAACATAATATAAATTATATTAGTATAGGTTAAATAGCGTAGATCCTTAGTTCCCAAACTGATCCAGGTGGACCCCCCGGGGGCCAAGGGAGACTCGACGGGGGTCTACGTTGGCGTACGCAAATTTACATAGATCTAATTTTCACATTTTTTGTCGAGTTTTGGGAATATGGTAGAAATGTAGTTGCAGGGAGTGCACCGGAACCAGCTAAATTTTGAAAGTGGTCTAAGAGAAAAAAAAGTCTGGGAACCTCTGGCCTAGACAGACCGAACAACGATTTAAATGACTTAATGACTACAGAGAAGTGATAATCTTGTATCTAGTTTGAATCAACCATTCTTAAGACTCAATTGACGATATCCTATGACTTTTCATAGATCATTCCCATTCCATATTTGTCGCCATTAAAGGGGCCCGGAGATCTAATGAGGAGTATTAGGCCGTAGTCTACCACAATGGCTTAGTACTAAGTTCGCAGACTGCACACACATATACGGGCATGCAGGTTCCCCCAAGAAGTTTTACTTTTGCGTTGAATAAATTAGTGTCTGCAATGTAGACCGTTCATGAAATTGAAATAACTCAGGGACCAGCGTCGAACCCACAACCTATTAATTGCGAGCCATGTCTAGCACCACTAGACCACCAGTGTAAATGAAATTAAATGTAATTGAAATACGTAGTAAAATTTAATTGTTACTGAAGTAATTGTCACAGCTGTAAGTTCATAAAATACTTAAGCCATTTATAATTATAGAGGAATCAAAAGTTCAAACTATTTCACTATCGATTAAAATCACTTAAACAATTCACATCGAAAAATAGCAGATAAAATATTGTACTACTTTCATTCGTTCAAAGGGACAAACAAAGGCAGATAACGATACAGTTATACCCAAAACAAACATAAAGACAGAATGATATGATATAAATCAAAAGATATATGCATTTCTTTTTACTATCGTTAATTACAGAAGGGCGTATATAAATAAAGAACCCGCGCCCATTGAGGCGACCTGGCGAGGCGATCGCCGCGCCGCGCCTTGTCGGTACAAGCAAATGCACTTATCTTACTGCGATGTGAAAAACTGTTCTCAACTCGCTGTCGTCGGTTAGTTGCGCCAACACAATACATCTGACTGTACCCAGAGTCAATGCCTTTAGAGGTTTCGTTAAACAGGATTTTGAGACTCAAAAATAAAAAAGCCACATATCAGAATGGACGGAACACAGAAACAATAAGAACTAAACACTCGTGTTTATTTTATTCGAATGTATTGTTTTTTCTTGTTGAATTTGTTTGCATCCTACATGTGTCCCCAGCTGAGGCGGCCGAGAGTTATAACTAATGATTCGTAATTAAAGAGTAATTATAACAGAAGCAATGCATCATTCTGAGTCTGAACGCGCCATCGTAAAGCCGTCAGCCACTTCATGATTAAAATAAACAGAAGTCTTTGAACATTATCGATACAAATAAATTGTCCGACCAAGAATGAATATCAATAAATTGAAAATGTAACTCGTAAAAACATATCATCGATTATTGTAAACAGCTGGCGGGCATTTATGCAAAACGAATCCAATTCATTGGACCAATTCAACAGCGGTAGCGAAGATAGAAGAATTTTAATTGAAACTTATAGATGGAGCTCGGTTTCTCAATGGTCAGGGGTGCCACACACCTCCCCGTGACTTGCGATTATCGGCACGATAACGACGCTAAAATAAATACTGGATAATAACGTTATACAGTGTCAGGCGTTGGGCTACTCATCCAGTAGGTACAGTGCAAACTTAGCAATTTACATGAATTGTAAACTTTCGCTCGACAAAGGCCTTATTAAAATCTTGAAGGGAACTTTAATTTGCGACGACAGCTTCATCATTAATCTTGTTATAGCCATACAAACTTCCTAAGTTCTTGTTACAACATCGGTAGTGTGAAAAAATTCATAAACCAATATTTTACACGACAGTGTTTTATAACAGCGATAAAATTTATGTGCGGATGATAATTATTAAATTTGTTTATCACTTGATTTAGACAAAGGAAAACACTGTGAGATATCCAAAATTTATACCCGAAGTATGGCGAAAGGCTCGTCCCTCGTAATTATGAAACAAAATAACCACAGCGAAATGTGGATGTTGATAAATATACGTCTTTACCTACCCGGTGGTTTAGACGGGAGACAAATGTTTTTATACTGAACAAAAATAATTTTAAAGTAGGATCTTAATTAAATAGTTTAACAATATAATTTAACATGTCCTTTCCTCCATCTCTGTTTAATTCTATTTACTCAATTGACTGTGACAGTTAACCCGTTTGGTGTCAGCTGTTCGTAAATCTTTCTAACGGCCGATTCACAAATACATCCACAAATCAAGCACTTGCGATAGCAGTTATCGTTGGGTCCTCACTTTTTTGTTTTATTTTGCATTGGTTAAACAAATAGAGGCCTCGTTGGGTCGGTAGGCAGATCCTAATTAAAAACTATATCCAGCCGCTGTCGTATATTACGCGAAGACCTTAGGCAGTTTGTCACTCGGTCTGGACACCCCCCAGTCGTTTAGCGGTTATATTGCTCTGACGCATTATATACAGTCAATTTATTTTTAAAAGATTTTCAAATCTGTAATTGTAGGGCAAATGAAATATGTTTTTAAGTATTTGCATAGTCGAAACTTGATGTTTGTTTTGCTGAGATTATAAATTTCAATTCAAATATATTGTAACAGTAATGAGACGGTGTTAAGGGGCAATACTGGCAAGGTTTCAATCCTAGAATATAATTTAATGTTACGTTTTTTTAGATCAGTCAAATTTTGCAAGTAATCATAATAGACTCTGTCAGTCTTTAGTATTACTTCATCACTAACCCATAATACTGTCACATTGTACGACACGGGTCTTCTCTCAGAAAAAAAAAGGCGTTAGGCCATCACGTTAGCCAAAATGCTGGTTTGCAGACTTCGCACGGCCGTCGAGAAAATTTCTCAGGCACATAGATTTCATTAGGATGTTTTCTTTCAGCGTTTGAAGCATGTGATAATTAATTATTAAATTATGAATGTACATTTCAGAAAAGAAAACAACTTCAATAAAAAAAATTAAAAAAAAAAATCAAACAAATCAATCGAACTTGAGATAGATCTTACAGACTTGGCATGCCTTGTGGTATGGCCATACCACAAGGCTATCACAGTATCTTAGTATAACTTATCTTAGTATAACTTCATATCTATCAAATTCTCAACGGAAAATGTATTAGTTCTTAGAATAGAAAGCGTTCCGTTTAATTTATATTTCTTACTAGCTTTTGCCCGCGGCTTCGCCCGCGTGAATGTCGGCTTTCCGCAACATGGGAAATCTCGACACAATCATAAATTTATATAAAAAAGTCTATGAACCACTTTACTTGACCTCTCGTACCCAAGCGGCGGCTACTAAAACGGGCATCAAGCTGTATCTTCAATACTACTGGACCGATTTTGATGAAACATGCCGCATTAATTAACTCGAAATAGTACCTTTAACACTGTATAAGTTTAATCAAAAGCTACACGCTGGTTTTTGTGTGAAGCCCGAACAAACAAACAAACATCGACGGAAACGGTTTCAGAAGCCTGAATTAGTCGATCTGAGTAGTTTGATTTTAAATATCTTTGATTTTTGAAAATTTAACATTTAAAAATTTTATAATAATATTTTATAATAGTATAGAAACGATCATTTTTTTAATAATTTTTTAAATACTTGTGAATATTCTGTTCAGTTCTTAGATTGTTTTATTTTGTATTTATATGCTAAATGCTCCATAAAGTGCCGTCTGTCACTTTATGGTACTTTTCAAAGATTCCATTTTTTATGAATTGAGGTAAGACCTCGCCTTAAGTGTAATGCATAATTCATATCTACGAAGTGCTTTCACCTGATTATTTAGTTAATGTTCTAACAAGAACGCCATTAAAAATCCTTCACCACCACATCATAATCAGAAGCCAATTAAATAACAAATTACAAATAAAAACAAACATCGTAAGATAATTACCTACAAACAATATCGAATTGAATGTTTGATCAATTCATAATTAGAAACAATTGTGAACACAAAAACTATAAGTGAGAGAGCGAGCGTGCGGGACGCAACCGGGATTCGATTCTTGTTTAAATCGGGCCATCCCACCTCGTCCGTACTAAAAATTTGATCTTATCTCCAATATTTTAATAGGTTCCCGTGGCGGCACCTTCGCCAGTAATTGTAAAAGTATCTCTAGAGGAATAAATTCAATATTCCGGCGCGGGGCCGGCCGGCCGCGGTTCCTTGGGCTCTGCCACATGATAAGACTTAAATCAACACACGAAGTAATTACAATCGAGGCACACTTCATCACAGATGCGAATAGTGATACTATCTGGTTTTGGTACTTTGCAATGTAGGCTTATTATTTGGTACGTGTCGGCTTATTATATATTTTACAAAAGACGAGCGATAATGGCATTCGCTGCAATTCTAATGTGGATAAACAAGCCTTAACAGAAGACAGAGAGTATCTACCGTCTCTAATTATGTAGAGATAGTTATGATAAGAAGAAATATAGGCATGAATAATCATTATCACCATAAAATTATTGTGAGTAGATTTGCGGATTTTAGATAGTCGGTATATATTTTACTATTCACATCGGTTCGACAAAATGAAATCTATACTATATTACTGCTGACAGATAGTGTCAAAATTGCATGATAGCGAACAGTTTGAGATCTGACACTTCGTAATACGCTCCCTGATCAAGATCTTGGAAGAGCTTAGTAACAGTAAGTACAGTGCACTAATGTTTATTTTGTGATGAGTGACGTACTTATCGGTACTATAACGTGCATGGTCCAGAGGTCAGATCAGTGCATATTGTACGATTCTCGTTTATCACTTTACTCTTACAAATTGGAGCGCTAGTTTTCTTTAATGCTCGGCGATGTATTGCAAAACTTCTGTACGAACCTCGTCAATCGCTATCTGTACGTAATCAGCCTGCCGCTGTCGGTCGGGGCGGGTCGGATGCGAAATTGGAGGGAAGCGGTTTAGCATTGTGTGACACAATAAACACGTCCCGACTGGGTTTGTTAATTTGATTTCGGGAATTGTTACTTCCTTTATTGATCGTTACGTCGGTGTCCAGACGTTTTATTGTTTCACTAAAAGATAGTACTCATATATCTAGTAGGTGTTATTAATGCATTTTAAATGTACGTTTATCAATCAAAGTTATAAACGTATCTTTACAACGTTGACTGTGCCTTTGGTACTTATGAGAACCACAAAAATTCACAAGGAAACGAACTAGAATCTAAAATAGTCTTACATATATAATTTATATTATTATATAATATAGTTTGGACATAGCAGCACAGTATTATAGGCACGTGCCTATAGTTTTTATTGTTTCGAAGAGTACAGTGACAAAAATTAATGTGTCTAAGATTTATCTAAGATTATATCATATTTATCTATACTCTGCGCGTAACTTATTGGCCGCACCTGACGTTTATATATGTGAGCAGTAAAATCCCAAAAATATGTTGTGGAACCTTTATAACATTATTTATACAATACATAGTTCGGTTCGATTTCGACATACTACCAATGGAATGTATCATATAGTCACTTGAAAGTCATGATACGATGACTTTCAACTGACTATATGATTTATCCATTCCATCAGATAGTCGACTCATAAGAAGAAAAATAAGGTAAGTGTATCATAAGCCTTCGCTTGACTAGGCCTTGGAATAAATTATACCTTTTTCTCATCTTAAAATCTGAAAATCTTTAGTACTCGTATCATAATCCCCGCTATTGTTAATTTCACAACGATTAGTTAGCCTTTAGTTGTGAAGAGGTAAGACAAAGGGCAAACAAGAAAGACATCATATTCGCGTTCATATTATGTATATTGAACGCACACTATAAATACCTAATTCCCAGAACACACACAAAAACATCCCTATTTACAGGCCCGGCAAAATATAATCCATCCGTCCCTTTAATTTTGATTAATTAAAAGTTTCGCATGGAAAGGAGCAATCTTAACGCAAGGGTTGTACTTAGTGAACTTCTTTTGTATTTTATCTTTTGAAGAGAAGTTTTTCAGTAAAACAACGCCGTGTCTGCAGCAAAATATAAAAGTTTTACAATAACGTATACGCCTGGGGCCGTGGGATCATCAGGAACAAGAGCGAATCCTTTTTCCAAATCTCGCTGTCTATTCACAAGTATTTAAAAGTAAGTAAATAATAAAGAAAGAGGTTTTTAACTAAATGGATACTGGATAATAAAAATGAAATAAATATTGAATACGGATCGACGTGTGGCGCCTATATTATCATAACATCATTCTATTTCTTCTTGAATTCATTATTAATAATTCATTATTGAATTTATTATTTCTTCTATTTGGTCTTACGAGAGCTGATTGAGAGATGCTAAGTTAATGTGCCGTAACATTTATACTGAAATACGTGATAATGGTTTAAGCAGTAATAGCCTAGTAGTATGAACACGTACATATGTCAATTAGATCTTGAATTTGAAACCAAGGCGCGAAGGCGATTTTGAATTTTTGAAAACGTGTGAGTAATGATATTTAATAATTAATTCTTCCCTTCATAAACTATGAAGGAAAACATCATGAGGAAACATAATACGCGGGATAAATAATAGTAGTAAAAATACTTATTGCTTTTGAAAAACTAAGCGCGACACAAAAAATTTTTAACCATTTCAAAGACATTTTATTCATGACTACTAACAATATCATTTTTAAAGTAAACACTGGGTACTAGTAATCCGGGTGTTTCAATTCGTCTGTGTTTCAGCAATAAGCTAAGATTGGGTCTTTTCGGACAATAACGTAATAAGGTAATAATGATAGCGTGATTGTAGGCTAATCCACACTATATATTTTTATTTTGTATTTTGTTAATTATATTTGTTGTGCTTGTCCGAATAAACGCGTTTTCATTCTTTCATATTAAAAATAAAAAAAGGGATAAAATAATCACAGCGCGGTGTCTCGTATTTATACGGTATTAGTTTTCAAATTAAGATTCATCGAGGCTTTGAAGTATTGGAAGCTAAGTTGGGTCATTTGATTTTGATACCATACAACATGAATAAAATAGTAAAATGAAATTCCACCAAAATTATGCGCTATAGGTAGATTTATAAGTCAATGACGAATACATTTATAGGTCTACGGAAGTGCAGCACAGAAATCTAATAGTGTATACATTATATGGATAACATACATTAAATAACAAAGTGCGTGATTTATATTGTAATGTTAATTAATAATGTTGTTTGTAAGGTATCGATGGGAGAAAGCGGATATGTCGTAACTTGCATTGTGGGCTAAATCACTTTTTACCATATTCTTGTATAAAAAAAATACCGCGTCGTAATAAAAAAAAATATCCAGACCATTGGGTCTCGTTTTCCTACGTTTAAATTTTCAACTTTCTATCTCTATAAACATATGAGTTAAATATATAAAAAAAAATGTATGAGTCTATAAATATATGAATTTCTGAAATAGTTTTTTGGCTCTGGTGTAAAGTTGGGTTTATGACAATTCTGCTTTGTTCGGGTATATTTTTAGTGAAACCAAGGGATGAACCGTATTTATACCGTAAATTGTGCAGCACAGTTTCGCGTACTGCATTTGAAATTATGATTACGTTGTCTAATTACTGGAAATGTAGAGGAAGTGGCGACAGTAGAAGATTATCAGCAGTTCTAACGTCATTATAAACGCCGAATTGAAAACGAAAACAGGAAAGGGAACTAAACGGAAATAATTNATTTTCCTACGTTTAAATTTTCAACTTTCTATCTCTATAAACATATGAGTTAAATATATAAAAAAAAATGTATGAGTCTATAAATATATGAATTTCTGAAATAGTTTTTTGGCTCTGGTGTAAAGTTGGGTTTATGACAATTCTGCTTTGTTCGGGTATATTTTTAGTGAAACCAAGGGATGAACCGTATTTATACCGTAAATTGTGCAGCACAGTTTCGCGTACTGCATTTGAAATTATGATTACGTTGTCTAATTACTGGAAATGTAGAGGAAGTGGCGACAGTAGAAGATTATGAGCAGTTCTAACGTCATTATAAACGCCGAATTGAAAACGAAAACAGGAAAGGGAACTAAACGGAAATAATTTAAACGAAAATAATTTCGATGGTTTTCCAATTACTTGCTTCTCAACTTGATTCGTTGATATTTTATTTACTTGCACCCAACCAACGAGATTATTGTGTTTAGAATAATTTGTAAAAATTGACGAGAGTCGATGACACAATTTCGCGGAATAAACTGCTCTTTTAAATACGTCGTACGATATCATGACATTGTGATTGATTTACATATAAGGTATCACAATAACGGGTTTACATTGTGGTGTCATTAACCACGCGATAGTACTAATTTCTAACGCATGCAAAAAGAAGGAGTTCTGTGGCGGACACACATAGATCTTTTAACGTATTTATTTATTAATAACACATGGGCGGACTCGAAGGCTAAGCCCTTTTCTACGAATCGACCTTTAGATGGTGCTGATATTACATAAGGTAGATAAAGTACCTGAAGTAATATAAAGGACAATATAATAATTATTTCGTTCATACATTTGTTTTATCATTACAGTCAGATATGGCGAAACTACGAATATAAAAGATTCCAGTATGAGTACGAAACCCTAAAAATGTATCGATGTGTGTATATGACGTTATGTACATATTATACATACATCTTACAAAGCGCAGTAGTACTTCAGCTTTAATGCAGAAACAGTGTCTATACGCATATTCACATTTACACGGTAATGAGGGCGTTACACGGCGCTCAAATTCGGTACTGCCGTAGGCGGGCGGCGGCGGGCTCTCGCACCTACTTCGCTGCAAGCGGCCTCTCCCAATTAGCCTCAAAATAATGAACATGTTTTATATTTCCACGCGAGTGCGGCGTGTATTTACCCCGTTTGCCCCGGGAGGTCATGCGGCTGCGGCGCGCGTTGTTTTACACGGGAGAATCCTCAAATAGGTAATATAATGAAACGGACGCGTCGCCCTCGCGCGGATCCACTTAACTGCGGCCGCTGGCTGCGGTAACGTTTTGTGAGTGAATTAATCCCTACAAATATGCAAGTTCAAAAGGTTGCCGCCACTTATTTGTGGGTTGAAGTGTTGTTCCGGTTTATGTGCTTCTGTTGTTGTTTATGAATGAGACCTGATGCTTTAGTAGTCATTTCAACAGCTAACAATATATAAACGCACCCCATATTAACATATGTATAAATTAAATAAATGAATACTATGATAACTAGTCTAAATTTACCGCAAAACTCGAACATAGCAAAATTGTATCAAACTTTGCTTTAATTTATTGAATCCGCAGATAAACAGGACAAACTGAATCGGATTGTCACTTAGCCAAATTTGAATTATATATATATATATATATATATTTAGAATGTACACTCAAATATGTTGTAAAATATTTGTGTAGTCTAGATCAGAGACCCTATTGTTTGTGTCATAGACCACTGGGCATTTATTTTGCTTTTGGGTAGACCTCCTGCTTAGCCAATATTGAATTTTCAGAAATTCATCAAATTTAAATGTGTTTTTGAGATTTGAAATCCTTGCAGGCCATCGTCGACTTCTGGGGGGCAATAGACTATTTGTAAAATTTAATTTAGTATATCTTCTATACCATATATATAAGATTCATTTTAAATTATTTAAACTGAATTTTATACAATTGTAACGTAAATGTTGAATCCAGGTATAACAGGCCAACTACGAATAGATATGTACCAAGATAAGACTGCGCGATAGTCATTATTTGGTAAAAAAATATTACTTGTGAGTACATATACTGCGAGATAAATTTCTATAGGAAATCCGAACCAAAACGTGCTTTTTGTGCTAAACCGCGTACAAAGTTTACCACATTAGATCATTTATCACACCATATATTTATCACACTTCACGAACATGATATATTAAAAATTTGCCGCGATGACAAATGAGACGTCGTTCCGCACCACGCATTTCAAATAAGCATTTAACCACTTCCTGCCCGTTTAGTCTACAAATAACACGTAACTCTTCAAAGATTTAACTAAGCTTGAATAAATAATCAATTTGGCCGGCCGTGCACGCGTTCTGATCGATTACCACAATGCCGGCGGGATGATATAGACGACGAGCCGCGGCGATAAATATCCCGAGACAAATGTTCAAAGCGTCTCGCGAGAGTTGCGGTGACACTAAATTTAAAAGCTTCAATTGTACAGAAATAACCGGAACACGGTTAAGATCTTTCGAAAACAAATCGTGTATCGGTCGCATGACGACTATCGTGATTGACTGCGCAAGTGAACGACTCTAATATAAACAAATTAATAGGGTGCCAGGCGGGCCCGTTGCGGCCGAGAGGAGTACGGCGCGTGGCCGGCACTTCACGTCGATAAGGGTTTCTGTGACGAGACGTGCCCGCTTATTCGTTAATGCATTCACCGAAAAATATCCAGCGTGCTAGCTGTAAATCACGATTAACTTTTTCTGCTTTTATTAAATATACATTTCCTGCGTGGCTATGATATTTTCATTATAGATGACAGCATTAAGGAAACATAATTCATAAGTAATCATTTTTATATCTCTCTTGTATCATAAGCCATGAACGTTGTTTGTCTATTTAATTAAATTATAACTAAAATAACAACAAGGCGAGCTTTTACATTCAGCTTTTAGATAGGCGCTATATAAATTTTAAATCTAACTATTATCTCACCCATTAACATATAACATGTGTTAATCACATCCTATAGGGCCGCCTTATCAAAACGGGAGCAATTTTAAGAATGACTGCGCCTATAAATAAACGAGCCTTTACATTAATTATGAGCTTAATTATGTAGAATCCCTTTGATTTACAAGCCGCTCATTGCCGCCGCAAACGAATTGTAGTGGCTTAGCGGAGTACCTCGAGCGCCTTCTGCCTCATGCTTTAATTATTTTTGTCGTGAGATAGCTTTGTGGGTGCGTATATCGAGATGAAAGTGAATCGAGACAAGTTGACGCCTGTGACATTAGTAAGGATTAGTCGATTAGGAAAACGTTGATTTAAGTAAGCATTTTGTATTTGGGTAATATCGCGACTTAGATGTAGGTAGTAGTTCTATAAACTTTATGAGGGAACCTGATGAGGGATGTATCAGGATAATGTGCAGAAGCGTTATCCTACGATTCATCCAATATCCAGTGTAATCTCTAAGATTCTTGAACATCGTGGAGATTACGACAAATCGCTCCCTTTGATGGTTACTTTCTAGAAGTTGACTACCACGGGCTGTAGATGGTAATAAGAAAAAAAAATGAAAGCTTATATTTTATAATGCTTATCACATCATCATCATATCAGCCCACAGACGTCCACTGCTACATATATCGAAATTTTCTAAATGACAGTGAAAACCTCATCAATTGCTGTGTAGTTTAGATGAACTAAGCGGTCAAATGTCATGCCACGGATGGACGACTTGTTTTATACTATTTAGATATTGAACAGGACTATTTGTTGCAGATGTAGGCGAAAAACATAGCATTTATATGAAAAAGATTTAGAAGAGAATAATAGACAATTATGACGCACACAACGATTTCTATTCATTTTATTTTGGAATTACGAATGACAAGACAATTTATATCAAATCCTAGTCTATTAGCTATTGCTATCGTGTTTTGAACACCGGGTGAGATTGCGAAAACATTATCAATCATTGGTCTACGATGAGTACGTATATTACTTGTAAGTGCACTATACTACCAATATACTATATTCTCTTGTCGGATTTTTTTATGTTAACCTAAAGGATGTATAAGCAAAGAAATAATCATTTTTTTTATGTCAACTACCAACTATCCATATGTCCACGATATGGTACTTTGAAGATCAGCCGGCTCCAACAAAATGCGGTCGCGTACGAAGCACACATAAACTAACGGTCGCTTCATTTTTCTGCAAGGCCGGACAAATTGTTGAGTAGTGCTAGAAGAGCAAAGAATAGTTAACTTCGGATAGTATGTAACGGTTTATGCCCCAAAAGCGTTGTTAGTATAGTGTGAAAAGCGATCGAAGTCAGGAATCCGGTTCCTTCTCTGGCATCACAACGTCACTCCGCACACTTCTGCCAGACCAATTGACTATTAAAAAACGTATCTATTCTGCCTCACCCACAATATTCCCCTAACCTAGCACTTCGTGAATTTTATTTTGTTTCAAAAATTAAAGTGCAAGCGAGTTCAAAGCATAGAAAATTGGCTGGCTGCTTATAACTTTGAGATTTCTGAGATGTCTAAACGACAGCGGTTATCGGCATTTTCCAAGTGGTTTAGACAAATTGAAAACTTTATACGTTGTCCATGGTGAATACTTTGAGAAAACCGATACCTACAATAAAAGAATATATAATTTCTGATAGTCTAATTTCTTTTGCCATGACCCTCGTATATTGTTTCATTTTACTAGGTACTTCTAACGAAATATTGTTTGTATCGGTGTTACACGGGGTATATGCACGTATCATTCGATATAGGTAAAGGCAGCAGAGTATGTTCGCGGACTGCCGAAAGCCAGCGGGGCGGCGCGCGACGTTCTTGCGGCTTGTACGCCGCCGGCGACCGCCTTTACACGCGCCCTGTGCGTATGGAATCCATATTTAATGTAAAAAGTAAGTACATAATTCTATTGTATAGTATAAATACGTATACTACATAAGTACATTGGTGGTGTAGTGGTTATATACACGACTCACGATCTAAAGACCGCGGGTTAGATCCCAGACCCGTTCTATCGAGTTATGTGTTTCTAATTCATGTACGGCCTGCATTATAGACACCAATGTACTCAACGGAGAAGGAAAACTTCGTGAGAAAACCTATATGTCCACAAGGGTGTGTGAAGTCAATCAATTTGCATAAAGCTAGTGCTATCATTGGCTAGTCTACACCGATCGTCTTCTTGATTAGGAGAGGTCAGTGCATCAGTATTAGAAACGAATATAGACTGGGGATGATGATAACATAATTACAGTTGTAATGATTACGTCATATTATATAACACGTATTTAATTGATGCATTAGTTTTGTTTTTCCATTTTTATACATGTGTGTGTCAAAGGATCAAGCCGGTTAAGCATATGAAAACTGCACTCGCGTCTGATGAAGGATTCTTACCTTGTTTTTATTGTTTTTAA
>WUAW01018496.1:36316-52757 GCA_017165845.1 Thaumetopoea pityocampa | reverse complement strand
TTGTTAAAATAATGATACCGGGCTATTTGTTTTAAATCATTCCAAACTTCAGCTTGAAGCTTATGACCTTAATCGGTCTTGTGTAAGTGTTTTTGTATTGTGGCGGGTAATGGATTAAAGTCATGTCTTGGCTTAAAGGTCTCAGATACCAGGCCATAAAATACATGTGGCGACCCACTTTACTACATGGTGCCAAGCATCCTCTACAGACGGCGCAGCTCTTGAGTGACGACATTAGAATTCTGAATCACGCGAATGAAGTTTGATAGCCACTTAGCCTATATACAACGTCCCTACATCAACCGTTGGAGGCAGTGGAAGACTCCGCCAGACATAACACCCGTCTGGTCGGAAGATCTTCCTTTTTCTCATACTGCCACTCCTGCCACATTCTGACCCTATAACTGGTGACGTAATCATCAACGTCATCATGGGTCATAATCATATCGCTATATACATAAAAAAATGCAACAATAGGTTTGAGATTGTGTAAAAATGTATATTTTAACGAAATAATACAGAAAAACAACTATGAAAGGAATTATCCACTAACTCGGTAACACACCTCTAAATCTACCCGGTGGTGGAATTTTCCGATTCAAAATTCGCTTCGTGACGCCGGCTATCAAATCTCAGGCAGTGCGCCGCAGATACTGCAAATGGGAGACATCACGGTACTGATGTGAGTACATTTACCGCTTCCCGGTGAATTCTTCCACCTATTGACTGTACTGGTTGATTATTGTTTGCTGTTTTGACTGAAAATAGTGTATTCCCTTTAATAATACTCATGCTACCATAATAATGTAAACAAAAATATCGACACTGTCGTAGGACAACGTCATATCTAACTACAAAATGGCTATTTTACAAAAGAGCAATTTTAAGTTTTGTACTCGCATATCTACATATATATAGCCATTTCGTAGATACGACACTGTTCCATGACAGTATTGATATATAAATCGTATGGAACAGATATCGTTTTCGATATGTTAATAATATATTTCCTTAATGCTGAGATTTCATGGATCGAGTTCTACTCGTGTCCGCTACGGTAACGAGATCGGATTCGAACCCGGGACTCGTTGGCACAGGAAGTTGGGTCACTGCTACTGTACCAATCGGTCGTCATTAATTCAAGAAACAAAAGCTTAATTCATATATTTCATCATAGTCATTTTCATCATAATTTCATTCACGCCAACGCGAATGCGTACGGATATTAAAAAATATCTTTTCAACAATTTCTATTACCGTCGTCTTGGAAATTACAGGCGCGTTATTTCGCGAGATTTTTTTTTTTTTAATAATGAAGAAATTTCCGAGCGAGCGATAAAAAGTTACATGTGAATTTTAAGGCGCATTTGTTTACACTTCTCGCCTTATCAGACCGGCGAATTTCTAGGAGAACCGCATTTGGCTGTCATCGCCCCAGCGGTTTGCAATCATATGAAACAACCAATGTGGTTCAATCACAAATGCTTGACTTAAATCACCCACCAAATCGATGCTCCCGCGACTGTGGTAGTTACGTTATTGCATAAAACAGATTCGTAGATTTTCAAATAAAACAGCTCTCCCGCCATAGTTACGGGCGCGGCCGGAAACCGTTCCGTGAATTTTCAACGATACATTGTCTTCCAGGTTGAAGTTCCACTGTTCTAGCCAACTCACACGTAATAACATTTTATCTTTATAGTGAACAAAATAAAATGCATAGCTCGTTATCGCGCCGCTCCGTGCTCGTTTCGAATCGCAGCTCCACTTCGCACCGTGTCTGTTACAATAACTGCACCATTTCATTTTTATGTCGCCAATCCAATATGTAACTGTTTCTCTGGGTATTCTTTATTCACGCGGTACAGTTATATTGGTCTATCTCTGCAAGTTGAGAATAAATTGAGACGGCAATCTTTTCCCGAGTGATACTTTATGGAAAAATATGATAGACTACTAGCCTTTGTCCGTGGCTCCGCCCGTATGAATGTCGGTTTTCCGCTATATGAGAAATCCCGACATAATCATAGATATATAAAAAAACCCTAAACCACTTTTATTTGAGCTCTCGTACCTTAACGGCGGCTACTCTAGGGATCAAGTTGTATCTTCAACTCTATTGGACCGGTTTTGATGAAACATGCCGCAGTATTTAAGTCGGAATAGTACCTTTATGATTGTAATAGTTTAACCAAAATCTACACGCTGGTTTTCGCGTGAAGCCCTAACAAACAAACAAACATCGACGGATTTGGCTTCAGAAATCCTTAATTAGTCTGTTTAATTTATTTTTAAACATCTCTGATTTATGAAAATTTGTCATTTAACAATTTTATAATAGTATAGACTATTATAGATTAGCAAATATATTATCGAATGAAATAATTATGCGTTATGAGTATTTAAAAAAAATGTAATTTAAAATTATTAAATCATGTATTTGCATGAATACATCACCGGGTCATATTTGAGTTCATAATCATGCGTCTGCTGCCCCTCTGTAGAGCACGACTCACCTCTAAAATGAGAGGGTTAGACTGTAGTCCACCACGGTGGCCTAATGCGAGTTGGTAGATTTCATATGCCGTCGAGAAAATCTCTCAAGCATGCAGGTTTTCTCGCAATGTATTCGTCCACCGTTTGTAGCGAGTGATAATTAATTATTAAATTATTAATAATTTCGAAAAAAAAACCAGAGGTTTTGGGTTCCAACTCGAAATCTAAATCTTGTCATACATTTGTGTTTTTATTATTTTTAAGATATTATAATTCAGCATTTACTACTAAACTTCAAAGCATATAGATTTGTCTGTCATTAAAAACAGGCATATTGATCATCGATATAATATACATACATACATACATACACTCACGCCCATATCCCTGGCTCTCCCGGTCTCCCGCGTTACAGGCGGGTATACTGACCACTATACTACCGAAGAAATGGGGTAGGTAGAGACCACTTCTTTCCCCTTGCTACGAGCAAGGTGGCTATCCGTAGCCCACTTTTCGTCCCCGCGGGAAACGAGACGTGTCGGATGGCGAACCACGACGCCGCCATTTTGACGGGCCTCGTGGCGTGTCGGTAGTGATGCCGTCTGCCATTCACGAGGTCGCGGGTTCGATCCCCGCACAGGACAATTATTTGTGTGATGAACACAGATATTTGTACTGCGTCTGGGTGTTTTCTATGTATTATATGTATATATTAACAAAAAATGTAGTATATGTAGTATGTCCGTAATCTGGCACCCATAACACAAGCTTTAAGCTTAACTTGGGGCCAGAAGACGTTGTGTGAAATGTCCATGAATATTTATTTATTTATTTTAAGATATAATATATATGCTAGAAAACAAACAAAAATTATCAAATAGGAAATTTTAAAAGATGAGATTTGACATAATCTCCACGCTTAATAGGCGTTTTGGAGACCGCAGTATATTTAAATTGAATAAGAAGATAACTGTCCCGTTCATTATTCTGGCACATCCATTGGCTGGTTCTCACAGCAACCAGGGAAGAGATGAACTGACTGATTCACGCATAGACATCAACATCATGATCATATCAGCCCGCAGACGTCCACTACTGGAAATAGGCCTCCTGTAAGATCGCCTCACTGAGCGGTCCTAAGTCGCCTATATCCAACTATTACCCGTGATATTCATTAGGTCACATCATATAGACAAGCAACATTAATAGGTGAAATAATTATATTTTTAATTTATTAGTAACATACAATATCTTGTATAGATGAAACTCTACCGCTTATAAATGGCACCACAGACAAGGTGCCGCCTGTGTCGGCTTACCGCGAGGCATGCAAATACGCTGCAGTAAACCTCGCACTTCTTAACTGTAATGTACAACTTGCTGCAACTGTCGCGTAATGCCGCCATTTTAACGTGCCTATTATATATTTATTTACATTTCACACAATTATTTAAAGGCAGACTTAAAGCCAACTCCTTTTTGCCTGGCTTTCCGGCGGGGAATCGTACCCCGGTCTCCCGCCTGACAGGTGGGGATATTGAGCACTATACTACCGAAAAATTGGGGTAGGCAGAGACCACTTCTTCACACTTGCTACGAGCAAGGTGGCTGTCCGTAGCCCACTTTTTGCCCTCGCGGGAAACGAGACGTGTCGGGTGGTGAACCACGACGCCGCCATTTTTAAGGTTCAAAAGCGTTAAAGATCCTTATTGCGTTCCCACGAAAAGGAAGGAAAGGATCGAAGTTGAGGTAGTAAAGTTGTATTCAGCAAGGAATATGGAATTTGGGAAAAGGACTATAGAATATAGGATACTACTATCTCGAAAGGAGTAGGAGGAGACAGTAGTAGCTCGGGAGGCTGGGGTCGCTTACCCGTATACTTAAAGGCTATTTGCCGGAGAGGCTAAAAGACAAAGTACTCCCTGACCTAAAAATATACTAATTTATATTAATAAATATAAATAATGATTCTGATAATTTAAGTAAAATTAAACGTACGTATTAAACATATGATATTCAACGTACGTTGGCGTACGCAAATTTCCATAGTTAGATCTAATCTTCACATTTGTCGAGTTTTGGAAATATGGTAGAAATGTAGCTGCAGGGGGTCCACCGGAACCAGCTAAATTTTGAAAGTGATCTGTGAGAAAAAAGTCTGGGAACTTCTGGTATAAAGTGAAGTAAACGTTCATAACCTTCGATGGTGGTGAATAGGCAACCACTTTGTTGACGACGACAGGAACACACATGATCATATTTGCTAAGAATTTGAACTGAATGTAGCTATTAAGAAGACGATCAAGTTTGTTAAGAAGTTCTTCATTTTAATCTCAAATGTGATTATTTTATCTATGTGTCTGTATTTTTACACAACTACCCAAAAAGTAATAAATTGTTTTCAGGTCTCATGTACGTAAGTATATTACTTTGAATGTTTAAAACGATTTAGACGTATTTTTGGTATAGCATCTACTTTAGAGTTGGCGCTTAGCAGGATGAAAAGGATGAAGCGGGTTTCCTATAAATTTGACAATTTCTTGATAAAAATTAGATAGTCGTATTTAAATACAGAACTGTATATCGAACCAGTAAGGTATAATTTAGATTATTACTATTCGGATATGCTTGTGTGCGTTTGTGTCATTAAAAAACAAGAACTATGCTCTATCAATGGAAACTTATAGCAACCCGCTACTGAAATCGATTTTTATATTGTTTTCAAAATCAAAAATTTGATATATATAATCGCTTGCTTCCTATATCATATCGTACATAACTTGATAATGTCCATATGTATATATACCAGCCTTTCGAAATAAGAAGTTAGTTCTAAATTAATTATTAAAATGGGTAATCCATCTAATACGAGTCGTAGAAAGCATTGCCTAACACAGAGATCTATTTAAATTCCGACAACTAAGTTACGATCTTCTTAGTGTTATAAAAACAATCGTTAAATAATGCTGTCCAATTACTGATGAACTTCTGTCGGCTCTTATGATAAGGTAGAAGGAATTATTGATTCACCAGACAATACACTATTATACCTTCTAGTTTACCACGTTCTCCGCTTACGACTTGGATCACAAATAGGCGCCGTGTTTCGCTGACCGCGGGGCATGCAAATTTATACGCCGCCAACCGCAGCGCACGTTCATATTAATTACTACGGCTAATGCTTTTTCGATTACCGAAGGCCTTAATTGGTACGTGTGTTTACCTTTATTTGAGATAGTATGGGGGCAGATGATAAATATAAGGGTTTTAATGAACCCTTGTTAATAAGTGGCAATGGGTATCACACAGTGAGCAGAACCGATAATCGATAAGGAGAAAAGTTTTCGAGTGATTACCATGGACCGGAAAGACCACGGACTGGAAAACATGTTGACCTTAATTTAGATTCTTTATATTCCTGAGTTGTAGTTTTCAGGCTGATGATGTTAAAGCGATCCTTACAATTTTTGGGCCCAAGTTCCTTCTGCTTGTCGAATCCTTCCGAATAACAATTGGGTAATGGCGAAAACAAATCTTCCTATGATTAGTACACGTATTGTAGAGGTCTGGAGATTGAAAAGTAGCCGCGCAAGACTAGTTTTTTACTAAAAATTTATTCTGGTAACATTTACATGTGACCCGTTGTTTAAAGTCCTTCTGAAACAAGTCTACCTTGTTTCAGAAGGACATAAAACAACGAGCTCTGGCTAGTGTTTGATATTATTGCAGGACTTGTTCAGGTTTAAGTCCATAGATCTATGTTATGTAAATGCGACTCCAGTGACAGTTGGGTTTCTGGACATTAGGAGGATGATGAATGGTTTTCGAAGGTGCCAACCCCATATATCTGACATATCTCGGTCCTCACTGTGGCGGAATGCAACAGGCATATCTACTCGTAAAAACATCGTTTATAGAAGCTACGGTTTCGTCAAAAGGCAGTTGATCATCTGAGCCCAATTCTTAGTCATATCCCATCCAATAACAGGAAACCTAACAAAATTAGACTATTTTATTTCTGGAGACTAGGTTCACATAACCCTACATAAAATTCAAAACTGCTAATCTCTCTAAGATTAATATCAGGATCTTAGGAAATCTTGTCGGCAACTTCGTTTCCTAGAACCGTATCATCTGTTTACAAACTCTCGTTGTTTTGTGAAATGTCACACTGAATGTTTCAAATGACTTATTATGCATTCACTGAAAAACGTAAAGTAGGGCCATTTCAATAGGTCATAGTTGACACTTCATCAATATAACCTTGCAAAGGCGGCCACACAATATTATTTTTTTTTCAAAATTAGAACAGTACAATTGCACAACTTTTTTCAGCTACAAAATATATATTTATTTTAATAATGAAAAAGAGCACAATTTTACGATTTACTTTGACTAATAAAATTTTCTAAACATATAGGGTGCTTGTAAACAGACGACGCCGTTTGTAAAACGTTGATTAATGCTGTTTGCATTAATCAACGCTTCACAAACGGCGCAATTTCTCTTCCAACGCGATTTACGTTTTATGATATCATTATCCAGTAGACGATTTCTGGTACTATTTAGTAATTATTAAGGTCACGCTACACTGTCATCATTATTTTTCGTAACTTCGATAAAAAAGCGTGGGTAGTACAATAAATAACGTTACCATGTCACGGATAAAACTAATTCACCATTAAGTGGTATTTCTGTAATTAATGTTACACAGGAGTGTGACACAACTACGTTTTCGTGAATTACGCTTATATTGTTATATTATGGTAATTAGTTTATATTTGTTACTGACTTTAGCCTTGGCCGCACGCAAATTATTTTTGACTGTGGAATAATTTTAGGTTCGTAGTTATTAGTGCTAGATTTTTCAGTAAGTATATTTCAGTACTTGTGTGGTAAGGAGCTAATTTATCGGTATTCTTTAGGTACTTATAATCTGTTAAGTCCATGGCTGGACATAAAATTTTCTACTTAAAATTTTTTATTTGCTTTATTCTCAATGCTTGGCAGAAAAGCGTAGTAGACATTACTTTAATAGCAGGATAATTCTGCTGCCTATTATCTTGGGACAATAAGCAAAGCGAGGTTCCTCAATCGTGCTCAATACTTGAAGTTAATTATTTATATTGAATTAGATGTATAGACTGCCATTTCTTTTTTGTAGTATTTAATTTCTTCTCGCTTTATAAAATTTGCGAATGAATGTGCTTGTTCAATACTTGAGACTTCTTATTTGGTAACTAGACCTTCAATTATAACCGTACATTATTCAATGGATAAATCATTATTTAACTTTACACATATTAGTTAATATGGGCCTCATAAGAGAACTCAAAGTTATCCAAGGAGTAATGAGAAGAGCTATCTATGCTCGGAGTTTTTCTACGAGATAAAATCTGTAACGAGGTGATCCGCAGGAGAACTAGAGTCACCGATGTGACTCAAAAAGTTGTAACGTGGAAGTGGAAGTTGGTGTTACTAAAGTGTTAGAATGGCTACCTCGAACTGAAAAGCATGGTATATGTTGATATTGACTGGGTGGACCAATGACGTAATACAGATTCGGGAAACCGGTAAACGCAGTCGACTCAAACACGCCGATTGTGATTAATACCACATTTTTGGGCCAAATCCTATTAGGTCTCGCTAATCTTTAAACCAAACTTCCAACATATAATTAAAATGCAATTTCAAAATGAGTACCGACATTAGCCTAATTTAATAAGTGCTTTCTCAAGCTTTATTGGCATTTTAATGCAGTTCCTCAAAATTTGACTTTTTTAACAATGCGTCGATTGCCAATGCAAATATGATTGACACACAACAGTTCCTATCTCAATAAGGGACGGAAACAATGAATTTAAAAATTTCTTGAAACTACTCGTAACACCATTATGCAGTTTATAATTATACTAGCATAGTTTATAATAGAACTATTTCGAATGATAAGTTTTTCCTTGAAACCTTATTGTATTCCTATTGTCTAAGCATTACATGGGGAATAAATACTCAGAATATGTTATGTACATGTGCAAATAATTATTTATCTATTTGACATGTTTTTTATACCCCCTAAGGCAAGATTCATTGATCATTCCAATCTTAACCGTTACCAATTCTGAAATAAGGAAAAAGATTTCTAGAACTATCTATTGAGTTATACAATATAATACATACATTTATTGTAAATATAGTATCTATAATACAGCCTACATTTTCATATTAAAATAAAAATTGATAAAACCTTATGCCTGTTCATAATGAAGCGGTCTGTAACAATGATTGCGCGACAAAAAGTCTTTCATGAACAATCATTAGCAGAAACATTGGAAACCATGCGCCCCCTCTGACGAAGGTTTTGTTAGAAGCACTCATTTATTTGCGAAAATACTTTGTTCACTTTTAATGTGCAAATTAACCATTCAACGTCTACATTTTTATCGGATGCTACATACTTTTCTGCTCGTCTTAGGGCCTGACACAATGAAAGTTAATTAAGATTTTCTTTTTTATAAAATGTTCTAAATATTTGGAAGAAATGTACCTATTGATTGCTGTTATGCATACCCTGCTGCGGCACAAGTTAAAAATGCGTTATGATTTTCAAGTTTCAAATTTAAATCGTTAAGTCTTCCTGTGTACTGAATGTTTTTTAACAGCTAAGCCTATTGTACAACATGAATGGATATTGTTATTATATGATTATAGAATGTGTATGCGTGCAATATAGCTGTGTGCTGCCGGTTTAATAATAGCGTCACTTCACCTCTTCCTGTGGATGGGTAGTATCGTTATCATGTTATTCAATCAAAATCTACTTCCTCCAAGATACCTATCAAGAGTAGAGATTATGGCAAATCCCTCCTGTTTAAGGAGAAGACTCATGTCCAGCAGTGGACTACCACGTACTGATAATGATATTGATGAATATATCTCTTCATGTCATTAAACGATCATGACGCCTAAGAGCTCTAATCAAATCTGTTCAAATTAATGTCTCAGTGGATAGGACGGGTTCCAACTATAGCGTCCAGCGTTTTGTTCCAAAATTCATTGGCTGTGTTAAGCTGAAAAAGGCTGTATTACACGAAAGTGAAAGTGGCTAACGGGACGGGGAGTGAGGTAAACGGCACGACTAATTATATTACGCCCATTGACGAATAATATATTACATCAATGATTACGTCTTATTGTTCGCTCCCTTCGGCAGACTTGTCAGTACGTCGACAATAATCCTTCCAGAAATTACGGTTACATTCCTAAATTAAAATATACAAAAAACCAATTCGACCTCTTATCTTTTCCAGGTAGGGGAAATTAAAAATAATATTGCATTAAGAAAGCTTCCCTTCATCAAACTAAAGCCAGGCCCCGTCTGATTGAATTAACATGAAACTTCGGGCCCTCCGCTCACAAATTTATCACCCTGGTATTTTTATGATTCGTCAAAAACCCAGTTTAACTTTCAAATTACGTTTTTGTTTTATTGAAGATACGGGTTTTTATTGTTTTCAATTTAGTAATTTCGGTTTTTGTTATATTTTCATTAAATATCTCCGTATCATCATCAGCCGGATTTGCGTAATCTCCACGCTTGATAGACATCTTGGAGGTCTCGGTAGATTTTGATTGAATAATAGGACAACGCTGCTGCCTATTATTCTGGTATATCCATTAACTGGCTCTTACAGGAAGAAATGGAGTGATTCTGTATTATTATCCTGGCATTAGGCAGCAATCTATAACAAAATTGTTAAATGTCAAATTTTCAAAAATCAAAAATATCTAAAAACTAACTACTCAGATTGACTAATTATTAAGGGTTTCTGAAACCAAATCCGTCGATGTTTGTTAGTTTGTTTGTTCGGTCTTCACGCAAAAATCAGCTGGTAGATTTTAGTTAAATTGTTACAGCCTTAGAGTACTATTTCGATTTAAATACTGTGGCATGTTTCATCAAAATCGGTTCAATAGAAATAAAGACACAGCTTGATCCCTGTTTTGTAGCCGCCGTTAAGGTACGAAGGTCAAGTAAAAGTGGTTCTTAGGCTTTTTATATAAATCTATGATTGTGTCGGGATTTCCCATGTAGCGAAAAACCGCTGGCAAATCTAGCACATAAAATAATCTCTTTATACGTGAGGACACCCTTGATAAGTTATGCATTTGAATAATAAGTTACTATGTCATTTTTATTACCATTCAATAAACAGCTTTATCCAAAAAAAGACAGATTGTATGACTAGATTATTTTGATATAAGTCATGCCTCAATCACTCATGTGGTCTAAAACTACCTCGGTACCTCATTTGAAGCCATTTTCGATATAAGCTTATCCGTGTGGACAAAATATTGGAGTAAATTGAAGACTTTTCTATTTCTTTATAAAACGAAATATCTTTAATGAACCTACGTAAAAATAAAAATAAGAAACTAATAAAGTAAAAATAACTAGTAACGAAAACTCGTTTGTAAATATATATATAGACAGTGAGTTATTGTGGAAAAATTTATAGAAAATTAAGTTGTATTACGTTTTATTTATCTTAATATCTAAACAATTTAAGTAATAATTCACGAAAATGGAGCAATTAATCCAAACGAACTGTGCCTACAAGTGAATAATGACTTAAAAACGAGGAAATGCGACAGTGACGTTTTATAAAGGGTTGATTATGATGTCACCATTATAGCGTGTAAAATTCTTTTAATGGTTTGAAAAACCCGTATCTAGAGAATTTAAGTAAATATTTATGATAATGTCGTAATTAATCTAACGAAAGTGTGCAAGTGATAGATGACTTTAAAACGAGGAAAGCTTGAGCGCGATATCGTGACGTACAATGTGTTGATTACACTGTTACTAATTAAGTATAGTAGGTAAAATTACAATTCAATTAATACTCATTATATTATTTATATTTATATTAAACTCTTCGCGTGGATGCTGTGGAAACCTGCTAAGGCATGTACCAGGATATTGGGCAGTAGTATTAACCTGTTAGTCAATCAAAATTTATTGCGATCTGCAAGACGCCATGTTTATCGGAGGAAGCCCATGTTTAACTGTGAACAACTACGAACTGATGATGATGATATTTATTCCTGGAGATTATTTGCCATATCACGGATCTCAATTTGTCTCAAATGAATGAGTTACGTATACAGACAGACTGTTTAACTTTACTCATATATATATCAGAATTTTCATTTTTATAACATGAACTCTGGGCATGTCTACGCAAAGTAGGCCAAAACTTGTCGTGTATAAGAAACAGCTGTCAGATTGTAGTTACAAATCATGCTATCTCTTTTTAGGTTATGAAAAATTATATAAGCGAAAGCGAATACTGATTGTCACGCATTTACGAGTCTCTTAATGAACTTCAACTCAAGTTTATCTTCCGATGTTTATATATTACCCTGTCATTCGATAATCATAATATTAACAACGATATGTTTGTTTGTGTTTTACGCAAATATTATTCCTGTGACTTCATTTTTTTTAATACACTTAAGCCAATACCTACTTCTATCATCCCACCTGATGATAAGTGGTGATGTATGATGATAAGTGGCTGGTAAAAGGTACTAGCTTAATAAAAAACCTATTTACTCTTGTCATAAAGACACCTTCATTATAATCGTGTGGAAATACTGATGTAGGAAGACTTTTCCGGTATTTGGCTGCAGGCGCATTGCCTGGACTTATCTGAAAATAAGCGCTGATGTATACTTTGAGTTTGACATACCTACATAGTTATACATTCATTCAACATTCACGCCTGTTACGCCCGACAGAAGCATACGTAATGTGATCGTCTGTAGACGAACACTTCGCCATACTTTGGCTACAATTTTTTTTTTCACGGTGATTTCCATCACGGAAAGCTTATGATTATCATACATACAAATATATCTTTACAAATATAATATTTATGTAGATTCACATTTTTTTTCTTCGTAGTTACTACGCTTTGTTCTATATTAAACTAAAATAATCTATCTCTGGTGGTAATTTTATTGAACTATTTCATTGACAAAAAAATACATATTCATAAGTTCAGAATATAAAAAAAAATGTAATAGAAAATTGTTTACTGAAGGACTAGCTGATTGACACCGGCTCTCACGCGCCTTTTTCAGCACTCCTACTCAACTGACATTGTCTCGAATTCCTGGAAGATGGCTCTAGTGTATCCGATCTGTAAAAAAGGTGACCACGCTCATCAATCCAACTACAGGCCTATTGCTATCACCTCTTTATCCTCTAAATTAATGAAATCATTCAATAATCGCTAACTCATGAGATAACTGTAGGAGCACAAGCTGATAAGCGACCGCCAGTACGGCTTACGTCGGGGCCGTTCGGCTGGTGATCTTTTAGTGTAACTGACTCACAAATGGGCGGAGAGCATTGAGAACAAGGTGGAGACCTCTGGCGATCTGATGATGGATGTAGCTAAGGCCTTCGATCGGATTTGGCACAAAGCGCTTCTTTCAAAGCTTCCTTCCTATGGGCTTCCCGAGAAATTATGCAATTGGATTACCAGCCTCCCTAGCCAAGTTGACATTCTACAACCGTTAACGCTAATAGAAACGAAAAAAATGTATTGGAATGACATTTCTAATCACCAAGTCACCCGTGAATTATCGAATAGAAATATCATTCCAATACATTTTTTTGTTTCTATTAGCGTTAACGATTGTAGAAAGTCAACTTGGCTAGGAGGTCAGTTTCCTCACGGAGCGGAGCATTAAAACTGTAGTTGACGGTGAATTCCGGGGTTCCCCAAGGCTACGTGCTATATCCTACCCTACTTCTTTTGTATATAAATGATATGTTGCATATTAGTAATATTCATGATAGGCATATATTGCATAGGCAGACGACTGCACAGTCGATGTTTTATATATATAATATAGCGCTATAATTCTCGGGAATACGTCAAGGAGTGCCGGAGCAAACTCGTGTCTGAAATCGAGACATCCCTGGAGCAAGTCTCATAGGCTGGTCTATAAAAAGCTTGATGTGTTCGGAAGATCGAGAAGGTATTTCATATCAGCCCATCTCTTGCTACTTCACAAGGCACAAGTCTGGCCTCACATAAAATACTGTTCTCATCTTTGGGCTGGAGTTCCCCAATACTAACGTCAACCTTTTGACCGTATTCAGCGAAGAGCGGCTCGAATCGTCGACGACCAAGTGATGATCTCCAATCGGCTAGATCCGCTGGGCCCTCGGAGGGACTTAGCTTCTTCTATCGTATCTATAATGGGGAGTGTTCCGAGGAATTGTTTGGGCTTCTAGCCGCTGGATTCCATTACCGCACATCTCGCTAAAATTTAAAACTTCACTGTCATCACTCGCATAGCTGGCGGTCTACCACTGTGCGTTTCTCGAGCAATTTTTTCCATGCACCAGCATCTTGTAGACTGAGCTCCTAGCGGAGGTTTTATCAAACAGATACGACTTGGTGACCTTCAAGAAATGAGCTTACACTTATCTTAAAGGCCGGCCATGCACCTGTGATCCCTCTGATGTTGCGAGTGTCTATGGGCAGCGGTGATCACTTACATCAGATGATCCGCTTGCTCGTTTGCCCGGTCTTACGTAAAAAATGAATAATTAGTCTGTTTCACATATTTTAAAGTTTTCCTAATTTTTTAAATGGAAACTTGAGCAAAACATGATAATTAAACCAAACAACTAGTACGGATGATTAATTATTATTATAAAAGCGATTACAGTGTAGGTATATTCCATTGTTACAAAAATAGGGAGAGAATATTTTCACGTAAGCAATTATAAAAATTTATCAGTCTTCCCGCGACATTAAAAGTAAGGGGAATCAGATTTTTTTTCTGTTGGACTTCAAGGAGGGAGGAATTCCTTGAATAGTGGGTGGGGATGAGGGGTTGAAAGCGGCTATAACAGGCCGGTCATTAAACATGATCGCTATCATAATTGAATTAAAAATTCCGACACGGGCGTTCTAAGCGTTGGGGGACCTTTTAACGCTATTGCATCGCCAGTGCCAGTGTACGGCACTTTGGCGATTACAACATTTTTCTCCTTAAAATTTCTTTTCAAAAAATGTTCTCGTTACGCTTAGCCAGTTTATAGCAGTTTGTCAGTTTGCTTTGGAAAACAACCAACTACCACACAGTACATACTGCGTACATATGTATGCCCCAATGGGAGAGAGGCGTGACTGTATGTATGTACATACAGTTACGTCTCTCTCCCATTGGGGTAGGCAGAGACTACTTCCTTTCATCCACTACGATCGATTAATGTAGCAAAGTGGTTACACTGCCGCCCACATTTCGCCCCCGCAGGCAACGAGACGTGTCGGATGGCGAACCACGACGTCACCAGTTAATAAGGCTCAAAAGTGCTAAAATTCCTCATTGCGTTCTCATGGCTTAATGGAGAGGAAAGGAAAGAGGATGAGGTAGGAAAGGTATATTGATCAAGGAATATGAAATTTAGGAAAAGGACTATAGAATATAGGATACTACTATCTCGGAAGGAGTAAGAAGAGACAGTAGTAGCTCGGGAGGCCGGGGTCGCTTACCAGTATACTTAAGTCTATTTGCCGGACAGGCTAAAAGACTAAGTACTCCTTGAATTAATTATTGTAACTAAATAATAGTAACTATCGGATATGGAAACAAAATATTCCGGACGTTGTAATACAAAATATTCCGGACGTTGTAATACAAAATATTCCGGACGTTGTAATACAAAATATTCCGGACGTTGTAATACAAAATATTCCGGACGTTGTAATTGGTAGTATTGGAAAAGGGCATCCAGAAAAAACCTAACTTGATGAAATCAAAAACTTGTTTCAAACAGGTCAATTTCGTAGCACCCTTAATTGCCGAAGATGTATGAAAATTTGTATGGCGAAATGAATGATCAATGATGAAGTTAATAATTCTGTCGGAATGTCACCGGTTATAGGTAGGAGTGTGGCAGGAGTGGCAGTATCGGAAAAGGGAAGATCTTCCGACCAGACGGGTGTTATATCTGACGGGGCTTGCAACTGCCTCAATGATTCATGTCGAGACGTTGTATATACGCTAAATCGCTATCAAACTTCATCACCGTGATTCAGAGTTCTATGTCAATGTCATTCAAGAGTTGCGCCGTCTGTTCACGATGAGTGGAGTTATGTAGCGATGTAAGTCGCCACGTATGTAAGAATGTGGATGAGTCGAAAGAGGTGTGTCATCATCGCAGTATGTGGCGAACTCTGCCTACCCTTATGCGATATCGGCGTGAATGTATGTATGTATATTAGTATACAACTTATACATGGGAGCTACGAGCAACAGATATTAAATCGATACAACATGTTAAGTTATGCTAAGTTCAGGCCTGAAGGCATCGCCGTCAAGTTGTCAAAGTAAGGAGACATACGCGCCCGGGGGTGCCGCCGATACGAGGAACTTCGCCTGTGTTTATTAATCGCCAGATGAGATATTAACTGCTGCTTTTACTATGAGTATAACTTAAAACTTTTGTCTTTGTCATTTACTTTATTTATTTACTAGCTTTTTACCGTGGCTCCGCTCGCGTGAATGTCGCATATTTTCAGCTACATGGGAAATCCCAAAACAGCCATACATTTATATAAAAAACTCAAGAACCACTTTTACTTGACCTCTCGTACCTTAATGGCGGCTAGTAAAAGCTAGCACATTATAAATCTAAAGGCGGTCTTAGTGACAAGGGTATTTTTTACCAGTCAACCTTTGAGTAGTACAGAGACAATGAAGTAAATGTAATATTAAATGTAATTCAAAGGTATAAATATATAAAATACTTAAAATTATATATAATATGATCGAGATGAATGGTGACCAATGATGACATTGATATAGTTACGTCATCAACTATAGGGTCGCAGTGTGGCAGGAGTGGCAGTATCGG
>WUAW01018490.1:2279-12659 GCA_017165845.1 Thaumetopoea pityocampa | reverse complement strand
ACAAGATATTCAAAACGTTCTTGGAGATAGGTTGGTGAATTGGAGTTATGAAGAATAGAGAAAAGACAGAAGAGAAAAGAAAAGACAGAAATGTTAACACTGTGTTATAATCTGTACGCTCTGCAGGCGTCTTGGATATCGCAGTAGATTTTTATTGAATAACATGATAACGCTGCTCCCGAGTCACTCGTGACTTATCAATCAGAAATGTCATTCCCATACATAGTTTTCGTTTCTATTACCGTTATCGATTGTAGAAAATTAATTTGGCTAGGGGGGCTGACTAGACTACTGCCTCTTCAAACTGTACCTCGTATGTGACCCCCACATACGAGGCACATATTAGCAGTAAGCCTCCCACTACGCTTAGGCACCCGCCTAAGCGTAGTGGGAGGCTTACTGCTAATTTACATGTGGTCGGTTGGTCCCGTCTCCTCCAGCACACATGCAAATCTCGAGAACTTATCGGCACGTGCTCCGTACCTGCGCGCGCGTACCCAGCTGCGCGCGCAGCTGTCTCGCCGCTAACAGTACAGCGCGACGACCCAGCTGGCGCGCCCACAAATGGCTCCGTATAAATACATCTTACGTATAAGTAAATCTATGAAAAATTATGGATAACGGTGCCTTTCATCATCAGACTACTGGGCGCACGGCGGGCTATCACCCCTACCTCGTAGACACTCCCGCCACCCGTACGAAGCGACTTGCTTCCACGTTCATAATACCTGCAGCCAAAGTCTGGAATATCCTTCCTTATAACGTAGGTGTCTTTACGACTATTGAGATTACGTTGTTACTAAGCTAGTACGTTTTACCACCCTAGGTTACATCGCCACTTACCATCAGGTGAGATTGTAGTCAAGTACTGGCTTGAATAATGTAAAACTGATTGGTATGTGTATCGTCTTATCAACCACAATGGAGACAGGCTTCCTTTGCAATAGTTTCGTCGCCATCTTCGTAACGCGTACGAAGAGATGAATTCCAGCCCGTTTGCCGGCTCCGTAGGTGCTATAGACCTGGTATTCCCGGCTATCATGTTCGGTTTTAAACTACCCGAGCATTTTATTTAAAAATTCCATAAAAAAAATATTACAATATCTCTTGGATGCGTTCGCGTGCGGACACGAAGCCCACACATCGTTACGTAACCATTATACTATAATGATTAATTCAGCAAAATACAGGAAATTATCAGAAATCTTCGCCCGGGAGGCTGCGGGACTGCGGTGATTGGGCGCATGAGCAGTACATATTTTTTTTTATTATAATATTCATTTAACTACTCTTATGAATGCACTTCTGTAAAAACCAAAATGACAAACAGCACTCGACAATGCCAAACCCGGTGGCAGCGAAACTGTTAAAAATTAAAGAATTTGCCATAAATTCAACACTTGTATGCGCCACAAGTACATTGATGGTCTTGTGGGGTCAGACACGACTTGCCATTGAAATGTCATGAGTTCGATCCCGGTCCTGTACATTTGAGTTGTTTCCAATTCATGTACGGTCTATATTGTAGACACCAATTTACTTAATGAAAAAAGATAATTTCGTGAGGAAACCTGCATGCCCGCATGGGTGTGTGAAGTCTACCAACCCGCACTAGGCCAGCGTGGTGGACTATCAGGAGTACTAGATTAGGGGAGGTCCGTGCCCCTGTAGTGGGGAAAATATGGGCATTGATTTACAGACACTACAAACTTCATAAAATATCCACGAATGTTGTTTTGGTCTAAACATAAAATTACATTAAAAAAAATATTACAATATCTCTTGGATGCGTTCGCGTTCGCGTGAAGACACGAAGCCCACACATCGTTACGTAACCATTATACTATAGTGATTAATTCAGCAAAATACAGGAAATTATCAGAAATCTTCGCCCGGGGAGGGAGGCTGCGGGACTGGCGTGATTGGGCGCAGCCACGAGATTCTGCGTGCGTACCGTTCACAATCGCCGCGAGAAATTTTGAATATTTATCTCAAATTTAATGAGAATGTTTAGTTTAACAATTTGGTAGAAACTAACCGAAATTTATAAGTTCGCTCGCAGTAACAATGTGTTGACGATGATAATAATGAGGATTTATAGCTGTTGAAAATTTAAATAAAAACATTATTGAATTAAAAAAAAAACAAAGACCAGACTGCGTGAAAAATATTTTTTTTTATAATTTTGATATACCCAGTGTCACTCTCACAGTTAAGACGAACCTAACGACACCTTTCTAACTAAAATCTGTCAAGTCGTTTAGGCTACAGAGCGTGTCAAAGAAATACATATACATACATACATACATACATACAATCCAAAAACATAACCCTCCTTCTGACGCAGTCGGGTAAAAATAAATGAGTGTTGTCATGTATTGTTGTTTGGTCTTGGGATCGGAATAGTGGATCCAGGTCTCATCCATGGTCACAAAACGTGACAAAAAGTTTTCCCTATCAGCTTGAAACCTTTCGAGATTCAGCCTCGAAATGTCGACTCGTTTTTTCTTTTGCTCGTCGGTTAACATTCTCGGTACCCAAAGCGGAGAGACCTTTGTCATATGCGATTCGTTGGCAATGATTCTTTGCATGCTACCATATGAGATCTCTGCGACCTCAGCTACATACCTGATGGTCACTCTTCGATTTGTCAACACAATATCTTCCACTTTTGCGCGTTATCTTCGGTTAGAGACGTGGATGGGTGTCCTTCGCGATGTTCATCTTCAGTGGATGTTCTGTCCAGTTTAAACTCCTTGGCCCAGCGCNNNGGAGGAGCAGAGTCTCCTAATGTTTCCACCAAGTCACTGTGTATGTCTTTGGTAGACATTTTTTTCAAACATAGGTACTTGATGACAGTTCTTATTTCGTTTTTCTTCATTTTGATGTTTTCTTTTCGACGGTTCGTATTCAAATGAATGTATCTCCCGCAAACCGTGTCCTATTTATATGATTTTTTACGGTGAAGTAGTGGGTATATAAGTGAGCAAAAAAGTAGTTTTTGGATTCTTACGAGGACTAGAGACAACCAAATATCATTACTTTTGGATCACCCCTCGTATGTAGGATATAATTAAGCAAAGAGTGCTGTGCATTATATTGTAAGGTAATTCTTGATATTCAAAGTGTCTGTTGACGTTTGTAAGACCTTGACGTGTGTTCCGAACGCACGTTCCACCACTTACTATTACTTTGACGAGATGATTTGCAAAAAAGATCTTTCGCGTGTGGCTAATCATCGCGGGTGAGCGTGCTATAGGGCAACCGACGTACAATTACGTGCAAGTTTCAGAACGCACGCGCGCTCCGCTTCTATTTTTGAAATTCAAAATTTAGCTACCAACCGATATTTTTTTTAATCATGAGTGTTTGCTTTTTTTATTTTAAAGTAGCTGGGGTACCCGGCTTCGCTCAGGGAGTCGATATGAGATTGTGTGGTATTTGAAATAAAAGGATAAACTTTAAAACATAAGAGGTACAAACTTTTTATTGAAAATATATTCCAACTACAATACTTGNTATATATATATATATATATATATATATATATATATATATATATATATATATATATATATATATAATTTCCTACTCGACAGCAAGCTACGTATAGTTGACCGGTTGACGCCGCAATATTTTAAAGTGTGTCCTTACTCTTTGTTAATTATAAAACTACAGCGTAATTTGATTGGAAATTGCAGTCCTTTAAATTGGAATAGCAGTTCAGTAGAGATCTGTGGTGGTCTGGGGATAAATAGCGTGTGTCCGTATAGCGTGTACACTTTCTTTTATAACATATATTGATTATACTAACCTTGCCCGAGCTCCGCTCGCGTGAATGTCGGCTTTTCACTAGAGACTACTTCTTCTCACTTGTTATGATCGTTTAATGTAATGTAAAGTGGCAACGAGACGTATCGGATGGTGAACCACGACTCCGCCATTTTATAAGGTTCAAAAATGTTAAAGTTCCTCATTGTGTTCCCATGTTTTAGCGGAGAGGGAAGGAAAGAGGATGAGGTAGGAAAAATGTATTGAGCAAAGAATATGGAATTTAGGAAAAAGACTATAGGATGTAGGATACTATAATTTCAGAAGGAGTAGCTCGGGGGCCCGGGTTCGCTTTACCCGTATACTTAAGTCTATTTGCTGGACAGGCTAAAAGATTACGTACTCTCTGACCGTAATTGTCAAAGTTCATTTGTTTATTTGTAACTCTTTATTTTCTCTGTTAGATTTTATCACATTTTTTTTAAATTGTGTTATTTTAGCATGTTTGATCATTAATGTTATCATATATTATATAGTTATTTTAAAGCATTCGAATTTAACACATATTCGTCCGCCTGATGAAAATTCGTCTTTTCGCAAACAATCACCCATAGCCAGATGGCGAAAATTCGTCATTTGTATATTAAAGAAAATGATTGTTTAATTGTTGTTATATAGACCATATCAGTTCTACAGATATTGTTGAAAAATGCCGGCAATTGATGAATGACGATGCCAAAAGTTACCGGACGAATATGTGTTAAAAAACCATAAACACTACACAGAATTAAAAACTATATTACGAAGCTGAATACCCTATTGACCACGTTTAAACGTTCCATTTTAAACCGCAAAGGTTGTCTACTTAAGACGTATTAAGCGCGGCACCCGCACTTAATAATTTCCAAACCGCAATTAGGGGTTGCGATTTGTGAACGCATAAAAATGAAGGAGTCATTGCCCTCGCTCCGCCAGATGGCGTGCCACTCGCGTTTTAACTTGAAGGGACTCTGGTTTCTTGATCATCGTGGTTATATCGTGAACTTAGTGTACCTCAACTCCTATTTTCCAGTTTCCCAGGTCGTAGGTTCGAATCCAATTTCACGTATTTTTCTGCAAATGAAATGAAATGTTTATTTGCAAGTGATACACTGATAACAAAGGTGATATTTTGAAATATGTATTATAACAATTTTCAGAGAAACGTTACCACAAAACACAGGTTCTTATAAGACCTCTGTGATTTCAAATAATAATTATAAATCTATAATACACACATATATACATATTAGCTTTTGTCCGCGGCTTGGCCCGCGTGAATGTCAGTTTTCAGCTATATGAGAAATTCCAACACAATCACAGATTTATATAAAAAGCTTAATAATCACTTTTACTTGACCTCTCGTACCTTAACACCGGCTACTAAAACAGGCATCCAGCTGTATCTTCAATTCTACTAAACCGATTTTGATGAAACTTACCGCAGTATTTAAGTCTGAATAGTACCTTTTAGACTGTAATAGTTTAACCAAAATCTACTTGCTGGTTTTTGCGTGAAGCCCGAACAAACAAATAAATATCGACGGATTTGGTTTCAGAAGCCCTTAATTAGTCGATCTGAGTAGTTTGTTTTTAAATGTTTGATTTTGGAAAATTTGTTTTTTAACAATTTTAAAATAGTATAGATTTATAATAGTATATATAGATAAATCTAATAATGTGTTCCCATACAGAGTTTTAATAGAATTTACGGATATTGTTTTGAGGCTGGCATAAATACAAAATGGCCACTGCAGCTTAACAATTCAAAAATTATTAACCCCTATTATACGGACTGTCTGAGATGACTAATTCAGTGTATTTTGGATCTTTTAGATTCTAAATTCAAACATTTCAGGCAAGTTTTAATGATCGTGATATTTTGCATTTGCATAATTTATTCATCATCATCATCATCATTTCAGCCCGTCGCTCTCCACTGCTGAACATAGGCCTCTAAAATCGAATTCCAGCGCGACCGGTCCATAGCCACCTGCATCCAGCGAGACTCAGCGATCCTCACCAGGTCGTCGGTCCATCTCGTAGGTAGCCGTCCCACACTGCGCTTACTAGTACGTGGTCTCCATTCAAGGACCATTTTGCCCCATCGGCCATCCGATCTTCGCGCTATGTGGCCTGCCCATTTCCACTTCAGCTTGCTTATCCTACGGGCTATGTCAGCGACTATGGTTCTTCTACGGATCTCCTCATTTCTGACTCGATCACGTAATATATTGTGAAAAACAAATTAGAAAAATGATTACATACTTTGTATACAACTAACCACCTTAACATTTAATTGGGCCGATAAAGGACTTATTATATAAAATAAATTAAACGATGAACAAATAATAACTATGTAGATTTATTAGTTTTTAAATTACGTATACTAGACTACGAGGTAGTCTAGTCTAGTATACACCATTTAAAAACAAACCTCGCACAGCGCAGCATGACTCGGCACTGCTTTCCTCCGGTCACTACCCGACACACAATTGGTCAGTTTTTCCCCTTTCAAATCCACACAGCTAATAATACGATTAATCAAACAAAATTGGAGTTTCCTCTTTTCCATTATTGTTATATCCAATCCAAAACTACACATTTTGTCCAATAATATTTTCGACTCCGTGAAAATTGGGTTATTATTTCCAAACATCGGTATTTATTGCCGAAGGTTTCAAACTCTGTGAGCTTAGTCTAAGGCCAATTCTCATAACCAGTCGAGTCGATTTAATGTTAAATTGGTTTGCCACCATATTATAATGTCAATGTGATTTGATGTCTACTTTGTGCGATTGTTTGTTAAGTATTAATTCATCGTCACTGGTAGTAATTCTGTTGTAACAGAATTTAACTAAATTTAGTCTCTCCCTATCTTTTTCTAATGTCAAACGCCAAAAAGAGATAGCTACAATGTCAGTGCTGTCAGTTTCGTTTAGATACGTCAAAATTAACAGATTTAGACGCAATCTCGCAATATGCTGACTAAAGATACGCAAAAACGCAACATTTTTTGTACCGTTTGACAAGAATGTAGGTTAATACTCGCTAAAAATGTTTGCTATCTCGTTTTGGCGTTTGACATTAGAAAAAGATAGGGGGAGACTAAATTTAGTTTAGTATTTTTACAGCAGAATTAGCATCATTATCGTATCATATCAGCCGAGACATGTCTTCTGTTGAGCATAGGCTTCCTTCAATGATCGCCACATCGAGTTGCTGGGTAACGTCAGTTTGCCTTGGTTACCCGCGACCTTGTTTGAGTTATCGATTCACCTAGTAGGTCCACTCACATCACGAATTTCGGTTTCAGGTCGCTATTCAACTGTCAATGTCATTAGTATTAATTTTATAAATAAGTATTCATCTGAAACATCGAAGTTTACAGAATTCAGAGCTCTCTGTTGAGTATTTAACGTCACATAAGTGATAAATCCGTTCATAGCGTAAGCAGACTCTAATCTAATATCAGCACAAACATCGTAAATTAAAGTAAGTTCCACAAAGCTATCTTTAATCTTAACCTCTAACTGTGTCGTAAATCTCAAAGCTGAAGGTAGTAACCATCTTTCTCGATCATCTCTTACCTGATGATATAGACGTTAGATCATTCTTTGATGGCGATTCGCCTTTGTATATCTTCGTATCAACTTAATCCTAATCTTTAAATAATCTTATCGCAAATTGCGATTAAAACGTTGAATGTACACTTTCCATTTCTTGTATATTATGTTTGTAAAATTTGTAAAAATTGTGTGGAATAAAAAGTACTAAGTACTTGTCTATTTATCAACGGTGAAATTTATCAGGCCAGCACATTGTTCTATTTCTAACGTAAACTAGACTTAATTACTCGTATATAACTCAAACGCCAATTCCGACAGAGCCGACTGTAAAGGTTGTGACCATAAAATTGAGTCGTAAATTCTACAACCTCCACTATAAACTGCGGAACCGCCACCCTCGCCGCCCCCCCCCCCCCTTCCCCCACAACAGTACACTACACTAACACGAGAACATTTTCTTATTAGAACATGAATTCGGTGATCATAATCTTGCTTCCATTTTAATAGGCAGTCAGAGGGGTTGATATTACAGAACAATGTGTTAAAGAGAAAATCTGATTTTATAATTCATATTTTTGTTAATTAACAGGCTTTGAACGTTCTATGATTTGTGCGTATTGAAACAATTCCCATTACCACATTTTTCAATTACTATGCTCTTTACTAAAATTAATATCATTTTGCTATGACACATTTGTCAAGCTCTCAGTATTAAAATTTTTGATTTATTATCTTACAATGAATATTGTATTTTCTAAATTAATATTTAGAATTCGGAAATTGATTAAAATATCTGAGTTCAGATAAATAGCTGTCTGAAACTAGTCTAAAAACTAGTCAAGACCAGTCAGACTTAAAGGATATATTAATACTATAAATTCCGCCAAATAATAGAAACCGATAAGAGAAAATGTGTTCTTATTTCATAAAAACATATTTCAGTTTCCATGACATTTTACTTCCCAACAACTAATAACTTTGTAAAATATATAAAAAAGCTATTTCACTCGCACTCCTTTTATTTTGATATGTTATAATACTATTATATCAATAGTGTAATAAATATTCGTCATACAATTAAAAATTAGCCCCATACTAATCCTTGACAATCCACAAATACTCTTGACCCTATCCACTCGATGCCCCAAACTACTTAAATTACCCCCAAACTTCTACATCAGCAAACTGCAAACATTGAATGCCGGATAAACATTATACACATTACTTTGTTTATGTTTCATAGTTACGGAAGTTGAAAGATGACTTTGGTTTTTCTGCAAAAACAGCCCCACGCCACGTGTCTCGAGATTGTGAATCTTTTCTAAAAGCGGTCCCAATGTGGACCCTTGTGGCACACCTGCTTTTAGTGCCAAAGTAAGTTACACTTGCCAAAGCAAAATTAGACTTTAATGCCTTCTGTTGCGGGTAAGCTTGCTATAAAATAATGATGGTAAGTGGTAAGCGTATATTTGGCAGGAAGAGGGTGTACTACATTGAATTATATTTAGTCGTAAGCTTCCCTACGGTTATGATTGAACAAACGATACGTCGGCAAGGTGTGCTCGACGAAACACGCTCCTGTTCTGATAATATTTTCATTATAAACTTTAATCTTTATTTACATAATGATTAGGTGGGGATACTAATAGATTTTAATGGGCAATAAATTAAATTTGAGAATGAGTTTGTGTAATCTGACTTGTGTTTACATGATCATATTTTTTTAACAATATAATCTATGTACTCTTGGACTATCTATAATAGTAATAATTTTATAAAATGTACATGATCTTATATCATATTCGTGTTTATCAATATGCAATCACGGATAAATTTACAATACCTTGCTATTGAAATAAATCATGGTACCTGTGACAATATGTTTTTTCTAACAACAATCTGAGATTTAATTTACCGTTGGTAGATGAAGTCTACTTCCATTTTAATAATAAATGATAAATTATTTTATAATAACAAAAGCATCATACACCGATAGAAATTATTAATTTATTTGTAAAATACGTTCAAAGATCTTTTATAAATACATATAGACACGTGCATATTCGGTATTACTTTTATCCCCGTTACTTACAAACTTGATTTATCGGACTTGTATATCATAAAAGTTACCTACTGCTGTAAAGAGAAGACTCAAACCCAGATGAATATCGATTGAATTAGCAGTAAATATAAGTGTTGTCAAATTAAACAGTTGGCGTTTCCCTTTCAGTCGATTTTTGCACCTTTCATATCGGAAACCAATTTTATAGATCAGACATCTGGTGCACCTATGTCGACCTTTTCTAAAGCATCTATTGAATTTATATCTAATGGCTTTTTTTCTTTTCAGGTAAGTGTTTGCGACCTGAGCAAAAACAAGGTTAAATACGTGTGGCATTCATGGCACGTGAGTATAGCGGTGTAATTTTGTATTTTTTTTTTTTTTTTGTTAACGTCAAAAACTGTACTTTTACGTAAAATGTAGGGAGTAAATGTAGGAGCAGATGGCTTAGAAATTTGGCCGAACAGAACCTTCTTTGTAATCGATAATAATGCTCTGTTTTAAAATCCATACTAGCTAATAACCGTACATAACAATATTAGATAAATGACGATAGGAAATGAGTTCCGTGTAAAAGTAAGTTTTCTTGAAAAGCTAATAAACAAAAAGTTTGGAGAAGTACTAAAATAAGCTATAATGAAACTGAGTAATCTTGCGAGGAACTAGGTACTTTGTCCTAAGAACAGGTGTTGATTATTTAATATGGCAGGCAAACTATCACTAGAATAACTTTTTTCGTGAGTGAAAAATGGCAGAACATTACTAGCTAATGAATTTAGTTTGGTGTGTGGTACCGGCATAATGATAGTGTTGCTCTACTTCTTCCCGCGGATGCTGTGAGAGCAAGTTGAGAGATACCAGGATAATGAGCAGCAGCATTGTCCTATTATTCGATCAAAATTTACAGCGATCTTCAAAACCTCTGCCAAGCGTGGAGGT
>WUAW01018473.1:804-11461 GCA_017165845.1 Thaumetopoea pityocampa | reverse complement strand
CCATACGTTTTCCATAGACAACCTGGTGACCCTCTTCCCCCGCCGTCCCTCTTACCCCACTTGACCTTAATAATATCTAATATATCATCATATCTAATAAATGAATTTATAAATTATTAGGTAGATGATGTGAATGTTAGTTGTATATAAACAACTATTTTATAGCTATAAATCTGTAGCCTTACATTACTACAAATATTATGAAAGTATATGTTTGTACCACAGTAAAACAGACAGATTTTTCATTTTGTATTAATGTGTTTAAAGTTTACTATGATTTCTATTTTTAGTATTCTTACGTTGCTTCCATATAAAATACTTTTGATCTTTATAAGAAAGTAAAAAGGTACCCTTTTCAGACAAAATCTGTTACTGTTTTTTTACAGGCTTTATATTAGCTTGACTTGTATCTATGTTACGGAATCTTTGGACACGATTTTTACCCACTTAAAACCATCGGATCGACTTGAAACTCCATACTTCTAAAGGACTGATGACAATACAATAATTTCATAATTTTTTTCAAAGATCCTGACCACGATCATCAGGATATTAAAAAAAAACCCGAACTAGAAAATGAAAAATAAATAATTCAAAAAACTAAAACAACACGAATAAGAATAATAATAAGAAAACCGAACTAAAAAATAGTTTTACAATCAAAAGCGTGGGGTGCGCTATATCAATTAATATATTTGCCAAAAGTAGTCTCCAAGAAGGAAACGTAGTCATAAAAATCACCATACGCTTTTGATTGTAAAATTATTTTTAAGTTCGGTTTTCTTATAAAGCCCGTTGTTTTAGTTTTTTTAAACTATTATTTTTAAATGGCTCTTACTCCCCCATCAAATTACTGCCATATTACGAGTGAGTCATTTTAGAAATTTGCACACAGATTTTCAAAATACAAGAGTTCACATAATTAAAAATAATAAAGTTAATGTTGGTGAAAAACTAAATATTGGACCTGTCAGCAGATAGCCTTTATATATCAAAGTAATAGTAAAACTCAATTCAAATGGGAACAAAAATTTAATTGTGCTTTGCACTGCTAAATTAAATATCCTTATGACAAAATAATACTCTCACAGTAATAATCATAATACAGTTAATATTGCTTAAGATATCATTAAATTCATACGTGATAACTTTAACGTTTATGTAAAATTGCATCACATGTCTTCCTTAATCATATTCTGGGGCAAGTAAAACTTTTGATCATAACGTCGCCGCGGGCAGCAAGGATGCAGGGCATAACAACAATTCTTACATGGATCCTAACGTGTAGGTGCCCAGGCAGTTCAATACCCAGTCGTAATTGACTGGAATTACACTCGATTGCATTGTTAGGATGTGAAACGATCCTCTTTGTCGATTGCATTGTTAGGTATGTGAATTGATCCTCTTGTTTGTGCTCCGTCTCGGCCATCAACTGAGCAGGTTCGCTGAAGTCGGGGGCCACTCTCAGTTCTTTGATATCGTCAACGACCGCTCCGCCTGCAGCCACCAATATACTCTTTAACGTATTCGTGTCTAGTACATTAAAAGGCGACATGCAATAAAATTCTATGCCCTCGAATATTTTGCTTCGCGATCCGTAAGCATTTAGGCCCCGGCTCGCCTGTGTTGTCCAATGCCTCAAATGATTCCTCATCCTCCAAATCTTTTTATATTAAACACTTTTTGATCCAATCGAACGAAACAATCCATTTGGATGCTGCTAATGCATACATGTATTTCACCGACCTCTGCTATTTATTCTGCTCCTCAACTCCAACAACCAAGTGTGTGACACCTTTCGTGTACTTTTCCACAAATATCCAAATACGCTCGTTGCACAAATATTTAATTTTTGCTATACCATTAGGCAGTAAGCATGATCCAGCTAATCACAGCTTTTTATTCGATTTTAAATCGAGCCGTCTTGTCGAAAGAGGTTTTATAATAGATGTGGGAGTTTTCGTAATTTAATGGCTTCCGAGTTACAGGTTTGAAGTTATACTATGTCTGGTCAGCGAGCTTTTTCATCGTTAGCGGTGTTTCAAGTGATCGCTTATTTAAGATTGTATCAATGATAGATTCACCTTTATTGTTTTTTTAGGTGCCCTTAATGCGTCTGTCAAAGGGTCTAGCAGACTTACCATATGAAAAATGCACTGGCGTCTTTAGACATAGTTTAACCTTCTGAATATTACGTTTCTGCCCAAAGTACTTATACTTGTGATTTTAGCTCATTCTGGAAAATCCATTAAACTCGTTGATGATAAACTAATAAAAGGTTTTTTACGACGTTCAATCTTTGGTTATTAACAAACTCTCGTAATGTATTTGTTTCAGTTTCACGCTCTTTCATATAACTAATTATAACAACAGCAAGATCTACATCAGAATTTAATCTCTTTCCAAAAGTATTATTAAGAAAACCAGCGATGCGGTACAATGATTTTGCTGTCGTTTTTTTTAACTATGATGTGGAGCATGGTTAAAAAAATCGCATATATTTGATATTACAAATGTAACTCCTAACATTGATGAAAATAGTGATAATGATTGAGAAATTCATACAAAATCAGGAAGATTTTATATAAATGAATAATTTTATGTTACTTACATATATTACATGTGATAAGGTGATAAAAATATAATATTGATATTATATTTGTATCACCTTATCACATGTAATATATGTAAGTAACATAAAATTATTCATTTAAACGTATACAATATGTTATTGATAACATATTGTATACGTTTTTATTTTTAACCATGATCCACCAAATGCAAACTTTTGTATTTATAATATATTACAGCAGATTCTGAGATGATTATATGATATTTATTTGGTTGGTGTATCTCCAGTGGTTCATATAAAAAACCACCCTCAAATAATAAATATTGTGTTTTACACTTCTGAAAATTAATCAAAAAATATAAAAAAAATACTAAAGATAGAACTAATTGATATATATTTTTTCGCGTTGGATTCATTCAAATATCTGTTATAGTTTCTGAGAAAAAAGAAAATATCCTTAGGGGTTGTTACCCCCATATCTCCCTTGTGAATGGAAACAGAGAGTTTAGCTCTCTGCTTCCACAATTTATCACAAGTATAAGTACTTTGGGCAGAAACGTAATATTCAGAAGGTTAAACTATGTCTAAAGACGCCAGTGCATTTTTCATATGGTAAGTCTGCTAGACCCTTTTGTCAGTTACATTTAAAAAAAAAATATTTGTGTCTATTAAATTAGTTTGATTTTCTTCTTAGTTTAAGATGCCCACTCGTTTAACATTCGAATAAGATATAATCTTTTGAGGTGTCTCTTCAAGTACACTGTTGTCACTATCGTAGTTATTTTCAACTGTTTATCTCAGCGATTGATTTCTTAAGTTTGAATCTCCGTAGCTCTCTTGGAAAGCGTTTAAGTTACGGCACAAAACTGGAGTCAATAACACTTCTTCCTGTTGTGCTATTTTGTCATTTATAATAATATCAGAATTCTCACCTCTTTCCATTACAGAAAAAACGTTTTCAGTCTATTTTTAATCTAAATAATCTCTTAAATCAGAAGCAGCTTCAACATTTGTTACATGTGAATCATTTTTAATTATTTGAGTTTTCTGTGCAACAACACAGTTATTCTTCACTTGGTGCACAAATGTACATTTATTTCCCGTATCTTCTAAATTGTTAATTTTCTTATATTGTTGGTTTTTTTTTTCTGATATCCTCAATAACAGCATCTATATCAAACACTAGAACCATAACTGCATCATAATTTATAGATTCACTATCAGGCAATCTTTCAAACATTCTTCTTGAGTAATTTCAATTTTTTTTTATTTATTGCAGGATCGTCTTTATCGTCCCTATTTCGTTTTTCTGAATTTTCTGAGTTTTGAATTTATTTCATGCCATAGAAACCAAGATTCAGAAAGTGCTGGTTCTTTGAGTATATGGATATTAGTTTCCTTAATTGATTCACTACCAATTATGTCTAAATCATTTACTCAGTCAAGTTCTATGGCTTTGATTTTCTTTATTTATGGTTGTCATAGCTATGTCTTTATGTTATTGGATATGTCCATGGGAGATCTTTTATCTGGAGTTTTTTCATACTCCATTTTCTTTGACAAAACATTTTCTATACTTTCTGTGATTTCAAATTGTTCGGTTGTTGTGTCAGCAGCTGTTTTTTTTTAGTTGAGTTCGATTTATTGTAATTAAGATTCAATTAAACATTTTCAATAAGTTTATTATTGGTAACTCCGATATTTTTGAGTCATATTATATATAGATGTTGTTAGGATATCAGAAAAAAAAACAACAAAACAAGAAAATTAACAATTTAGAAGATACAGGAAATAAATGTACAGTTATGCACCAAGTGAAGAATAACTGCGTTTTTTGCACAGAAAACTCAAATAATTAAAAATGACTCGCATGTAGCAAATGTTGAAGCTGCTTCTGATTTAAAAGATTATTTAGATTAAAAATAGACTGAAAACGTTTTTTTTGTAATGAAAAGAGATGAGAATTCTGAAATTATTATAAATGACAAAATAGCACAACAGAAAGAAGAGTTACTGACTACAGTTTTATGCCGTAACTTAAACGCTTTCCAAGACAACTAAGGAGATAAAAAAATTGTGTTTAGCTGGATCATGCTTACTGCCTAATAGTATAGCAAAAATTAAATATTTGTGCAACGAGCGTAATTAGACATTTGTGGAAAAGTACACGAATGGTGTCACGCACTTGGTTGGTGAAGTTGACGAAAGGAATAAATCGCAGAGATCGGTGAAATACATGTGTGCATTAGCAGCATCCAAATGGACTGTTTCGTTCGATTGAATCAAAGTGCTTAATATAAAAAGATTTGGTGGATGAGGAATCATTTGAGGCATTGGACAGAACAGGCGAGCCAAGGCCCAAACGCTTACGGATCGCGAAGCAAGATATTCGAGGGCATACAATTTTATTGCATTCCGCCTTCTAGTGTACTAGACGCGGACACGTTAAAGAGTATGTTGGTGGCAGCAGGCGGTGCGATATCAAAGAATTGAGAGTGGCCCCCGACTCCAGCGAACCTGCTCAGTTGTTGTCCGAACTGGAGCACACGCAAGAGGATAGTTTCACATACCTAACAATGTAATCGAGCGTAGCTCCGGTCAAATACGAGTGGGTGTTGAACTGCCTGGGCAGTTACACATTAGAATCCATCCAAGAATTGTTATTATGCCCTGCATCCTTGCTGCCCGCGGCTACGTTGTGATCAAAAGTTTTATTTGTCCCGGAATATGATTAGGGAAGATGTGTTATGCAATGTTTTACATAAACGTTAAAGTTATCACATATATTTATTGATATCTTATTCAATATTAACTGTATTGTGTATATATGTTGATGATATTGTATTAATAATCATTATATTAACACTATGTTATATTTTTAATAATTAACAAGAATAATTTCTATTTGAGATCATTGTTGAGATCTATCAATTAAATTGTAATTATAAGCAAATGTTTATCCTTCTGTAGGGGCAGCTTCACCTTTAAGAAGTGCATTTTCTGCTTCAAGCTCTGCAATGCGAGCTCTAGCTGCTTCCAATTCATCTTCACCTCCATCGGTACCTAAGTGCTTACGGACATATTCCAATGCATCCTCCGGTTTATCGGGTTCCTCATATAAACTTACGAGCACTTTGGTTAGAGCATCCATCACACCAGCTCTTTCTAAATATCTTCTAAATTCTTCTCTTTTGGAATCAATGGGCTGGAAAAAAATGTATAAGATACTGATAAAACGCTATCTAGATATTAATACAATGCGGTCTAGTCTTCAACAGTTAAAGCCCGCTGTTTGACAAAGGCCGACTTTATAAAAGAATTCATTATAACTTCCACACTTGGCAATCGTAGATATTATTCTTCTTAGTTTATGGTATTTAAAAATTCTGCCATTATCCATTATGAAAGTATTATAAACTTAGGGTGTGGTGAACAGTGAAGACTAAGTGAAAACTTTGGTATTGGAAGGACAGAAAGTCCTTCGACGGAAAGTTTTACGGCCAGAGTAATAAATCTGAAAAACAAAAAAGGATGTGACAATACATATACGCTATAACATTTATTAAATAAATAAACTGTAAATTTTACAGTTTAGCGTGTTAATGAAGAAATTATTTACAGTTTGATGTTGTTTGTATTTGCAAATTTAGATAAAATAGGGATGCAGAAGGGAGAATAGGTGTAAGAAAGTAGGCATTTAAAAGAAGTAGGACCAGGAATTTCAGGGGGGGGGGAGGATATCATAGAGGGAATGACGTAAATTAGGGCAACAGAAGAATATATGGTTCACGCCTCCTTCGTTAAATCCGCATTCGCACAAAGCAGTACTCCTGATCCCGAGTTTAGCCAGGAATGACCTAGTCTGAGTCTGGAAATGATGGATGATGTAGACTTGTTTGCCTTACGAAACTTGAAAAACCACGAAGAGCAGGGAATATCGGGTTGTATATCAGCACAGTATCCAGTACATCCAAATCAGTAAAAGGAAGAACTTTTATTGATTTTGAGGAATTCAACTCCTCATTCCATGATTTCTCAAGCTGCATTTTGGCGAGGAGACATAGGTCATTGGGATAGGATTTATAGTGCTTTTTGTACAAATCTGTGCAGCAGACTTAGCACAGGAATCAGCAGATTAATTGCCAGGGATCCATGCTAGAATCATGCTGGTTCCCAACTTATGGCAATCAAAGATAGCACTTTGGAGTTTTAAAATCAAGAGAAAACGAGATAAAGATTGGAAAGAATTGATTGGAGGTAGCTTTTAGAGTCAGAAAAAATGAAGGTTTTGTCAAGGTTATGAGTTTGACAAACAGGATAGCTTTTGGGGTGCTAGAGCTTCGCCTGTAAAAACAGAAATAGGAGGGCATTTAAAACTGAGGGATATTCTAAAGAAGAGAATCCACACTACCACACCAACATCACTTCGGAGGATAGCTTTGATGTGTCAGTGTAGATGGAGTGCCATCCGTGAAAGTCTTGATTTAAAATGGCGTTAAAAGTATTTCGAGCATCAATGCACTCTATGTCTACGCCGAAATGAAGGACGTTTGGGCGGAAAACTAACGCGTCATATGGGGTGAGATAAAGTGCATTCGTAGGGTACTAAATGACAGGGTTTGCGAGTTGGGTAATGATTTATAATTACGGAGGAGGCAGGGGATATTATCGGAATCACAGGACAGTTCAAGGAAGATGTTTAGTTGGACTTCATGGCTTCCAGAAAGATGCACAGACATTTGGAGTAGATCTTATAGGGTTTGTCAAAATAGGATTTATTGCAGGAACTAAGAAGAAAGGAACCATAATCGAAATGACTTCGAATTACAGCATTGAATATGAATTTCTGAGAGTATGGATTGGATCCCCACCATACCCCCGAAAGGGAACCGAGAATGTTCTGTCATTTCTCAACTATTTCAAACTGTCATTCTAGAATTCAAAGTGATGCCCAGACATTTGACGACGTTAGACTAAGGGATGATCTCATGATCACTGAACAAGAAATCTAAAGGGAGGGATAATCCTTTTTTGACAACGACTGAACTTTTAGAGGGAGATAAAGACAGACCATTTCACAAAGGTATTCACCGATGTATCCCAGAGCAGAGTTGAGTCACCTGGTTGCATCCTCTATGGATGAAGACAAAATATACAAGGCGAGATCTTCGGCATATTGCAATACGTCGCAAAAGGGCTCTACGGATTGTTCGAGATCATGAGTATATAGACGAAAGAAAAGGGGGCTGAGGACAGAACCTTGAGGTAAGTCCTCTGATACTATCCTAGGGGGAGCAATCCAGAATTTGAATCAACCTTTCCACCAACAAGCTAAGCTTTGGTTTCCTAGGATAGCGGTGCTGTCACATGACGAACGCAATATTACGGAGGAAAAAAACAGCCGTCTTTACGGTGACGACATGTGAAAAGTTACAAAACCGTTACGGCCACCTTTTTAAAAAAATAATATAAATAGCTTCATGGTTACGTAGAAAATCTATTAAAATTTCGTCGTCCTGGTTGCTCCAGTTGGAGTTGGAACTCATTTTGTACGTCGTTGGGTCAAAACAATATAATATTTTTAAAAATGGCTTCACCGCTATCAAAAAAAATGTTCAGGAACCATCCGACAAGACGGCCGTCATGTCGGTGTCGGATCTAGGAAACCGCGTTATTTGGTTTACACAAACGTTGTAGTGAATGTATTACGGCCGGTATGTGACGGTTCCTCTATCCTAGGAAACCAGAGCTTTATGGATGTAATGAAGAAGCTTCTCACGGATTCTTGCTCCTGAAAACTGGAAGTAGGATGTTGTCACAGGCTGACATATATCAAGGAAAAGTCCAACGAGGAAACCTTTTTTCTTGAAATCCATCTAGATGTCTGTGGTCAATAGGCTGAGACTTTCCATGGTACTCATACCTTTCCTAAATCCAATTTGATTTGAACCCTTGACTGAACAAAGAATGGGCCATTTTCAATTAACCATTCCAACCGCTGTTTTAGAAGATACTCAGCAACTTTGGCCATTGTTGGTGAAAGAGTGGTTGGCTTATGATTGTTTGGGTCTGCAAGATCTCTACCGGGTTCAAGGATAGGGATAATGATGGGTCTTCCATTGGTCCGGAACTATACCGGATGCGAAAAAGGAGTTTAGGAGAGAAAGGAAGATATTTTTGGTCTTGTCAGAGGATTTACTAAGGAAGCAAGATGGGATACCATCAATGCCGGAAGAAGAATCTGTTAGTCGATGGAGAGCAAGGGATAGTTCACTAAAGGAAAGGGAACAGTCAAAAGTATTGTGGGAAGGTGTTTGTGAAGCAGAGGGAGGGGCAATTTTGGCCGAAAAGGCTTCAATCCATGATGACGAATCATCCGTAGAAGTATTTTTAATGTTGCAGGATCCTCTAAATCGTCTTATGTGTTTCCAGACAAGAGATGTAGAGGTTCTGGGGGGATAAGGTCTCGTAGAAGCCGATCCATCCCAGTTTCTAGTTTTTTGAAATTATTATATTGAATGCTGCTGCTGAATATTGATGTTTTATGTTTTCTACAGTCATAGATTGACAATAAGACCTCTTTGTTGTATTCCATTCTGTTACTGCTGCTGTGCATTAGCAAGAGTCCCATCAGGGGGTGGAGACACTGAAGGTTTTTGCAGGCTCCTTCAGAGGCATGCAGGAGTCAGCATACGAAGTAATACTGTCAATAAATGTATTGTAGGAAGTAAGAGGAGAAAGGATTGGATCTAGAATACGTGAATCCAGTTTAGCATCTAAGGCTGCAAAATATGGGTGTTAATCAGCTTCAGATAGTCTATATTTGAGAGAAGGGGAGATGCTATTTTTCATAGAAATAGACATAAATGTAAGAAAATGGTCACTGCCATATGTTAGGGGAAGGCATTTCCCTGATATAAGTGGGAAGAGGGAGGGAGAGCAGAGAGAGATCTATAGCACTTTTCGGATTTTGGGGAGGCAGAACTCTGCGGGTGGGAGAGCCATCATTAAGACATATATTGACTTCATCAAAGATGTAAAGGCCAGGGAATGGCCAAACAAATCCGTGTGGCTATGACCCCACAGTGAATTTAAAACTCCAAAGTGCTCTTTTTGATTGCCATAAAAACTGGGAATCAACATATACTCTATAAATCCTAGCCCAATGATCTATGTCTGCACGCCAAAACACAGCTTGAGAAATCATGGAAAGAGAAGTGGAATTTCTCCAAATCGGTAAGACACTATACTGATATCCAATCCGACATTCCCTGCTGTCCATGGTTTTTCAAGTTTCGTAAGGCAAACAAGTCTACTACATTTACCATATATTTCCAGATGCAGACTAGGTCATTCCTGTACTCCAATTTTCCTTACCAAACTCGGGAACAGGAGTACTGCTTTGTGCGAATGTAGATTTGATAAAGGAGACATGAAACACATCTTCTGTTGCCCCAAACTACGCTATTCCCTCTATGACATCCTCCCTCCCGAAATTTCTCGTCCTACATCTTTTAAATACCTTATTACACTTTTTCCCCCTTCTTTATCACTATTTTAAATAAATTTGTAAATACGAACAATATCAAACTGTAAATAATTTTCTTCTTAACTCACTAACCTGTAAATATCTGCTGTCCTATTGTTTATCTAATTAATCTTACTAACAAGGCATCTATGTATTGTTGCATCCTGTTTGTTTTCAGATTTATTACCCTGGTCGTAGGACTTTCCGTTGAAGAACCTTCTGTCTTTCCAATACCAAAATTATCTATCTTCACCCATCATTACCCCCTAAGTTTATGATATTTTTATAATGGACACTGGCAGAATTGTACCAAATTGGTCAATCCAAGAAGAATACCCCACACTGTTATGGCCTTTGAAGTCCCCCATGAGAACCCCCATAGGGGTGGGGATGGAAGACAGGAGTAATAGTAGGTCGGGGATCAAAGAGGAATTAGGGTGCTTTGTGTGAATGTGGACTAGACGAAGGTGACGTGAACCACATCTTTTTTTTTGTTGCCCTAAACTACGCTATTCCCTCTATGACATCCTCCCCCCCGAAATTCCTCGTCCTACCTC
>WUAW01018469.1:18879-30273 GCA_017165845.1 Thaumetopoea pityocampa | reverse complement strand
GATCGAACAAAAAAGCACTGACTGGATGTCGTAAGCAAGGTTATGGAAGCCAATAATCGGCTCGTCGTTGAGGATATGAGGTACAGGTTAAGTGGAAAGGCGGCCCCTGGCAACAAATATCTGGATTAATAACCCCAAGAAGAGAAACTTTCAGTTCATTATGAAAGTACTTATTATATCATAGTTTATCGATATTATAATAAAATTGTTAAATGTCAAATTTCGTAAAGCAAATTTATTTAAAATAGCTTCAGATCCATTAATAAAGGTTTCTAAACCAAATTCGTCGATGTTTATTTGTTCGAACTTCACGCAAAAACCACCGTGCAGATTTTAGTCAAACAGTTTTAAAGGTACTATCTGACTTTAAATACTGCGGCATGTTTTATCAAAACTGGTGCAGTTGAATTGAAGATACGGTTTGATTCCTTTTTTAGTAGCTGCCGTTAAGGTACGAGAGCTCAGGTAAAAGTGGTTCTGAGACTTATAAATTCCCATTATCCCATATCCATTAAAAAGGCGTTAGATAATGGGTTTTTTAAACACCTAGATGTGTTAATTTTGTGCCTTTACTTGTTGATAGAAATGCAATTACTAAACCCCCACCACACCATCAAAGTAGCCGGGTGATGTTTACATGGAAGTGGGGCTACTTTTGAGCATTTGGCGTAAACTTTATTGCTTTGTCGATTAGACTTTTCTTCGACTATTTTCTTCAGTAGTTAAGAGTTTAATTCTTTGAGATGTCCGTGGACATCTACTTACTATCACGTGGGATACTTAGGTGTTTACTTACTATCACGTGGGATGTGTACATCATCCAACTAAAAACGTAAACGAAGGGCTTCTCAAATCGTTGATGACCCTATTAAATAATAGCTTTAACCACAACTAGGTATTGTCAAGAAATGATGTATATTTAGCGTTTAATAGTTTACTAGCTTTTGCCCGCGGTTCCGCCCGCGTGAATGTCGGTTTTCCGCTACATGGGAAATCCCGATATGTCCCGACGATAGATTTATATAAAAAGCCTAAAAACTGCTTTTACTTGACCTCTTGTACCTTAACGGCGGCTACTGAAACAGAAATCAAGCTATATGTATATATGTATAGCTATATATATATATATATATATGTATCTTCAATTCTACTGGATCGATTTTGATGAAACATGCCGCAGTGTTTAAGTCGGAATAATACCCTTAACACTAGTTTAACCAAAATCTACCCGCTTGTGTGTGAAGCCCGAACAAGCAAACACACATCAACGCATTTGGTTTCAGAAGCCCTTAATTAGTCGATCTAAGTAGTTTGTTTTTAAATATCTTTGATTTTAGAAAATTTGACATTTAACGATTTTATAATAGTATAGATACAGATACGCGACGTTATTTATTAACCTGAAATCTGAAAGTAGTTTGTTCACCAGAAGAATCAATGGATCCATAATTTTAATACTATTTTACAATTTTTTGTTAAAAAATTTAAATATTTATATTCACTCGGCTGATTTTTCCACAATACTGATGCTATGTTTAGATAGAAAATCTCGGATTATCAGCAATATCTCCTTATCTTTGTAATAATGTTAAAGTATTGTTTAAACATTATGTTGCTGTAGGCTATATTTACGTAAGTAGAATAATTAATTTAGACTAATATCGGTATAGAAATCGAGAACTAATTTGGGCTGGGCGGTGTCTATGTGGGCGTGCCGTCGCCCCGCCCAATACAGTCACGCCCTCGCCCTTTGCCACCTTTTCGCTGAAAATCTGTAAGCGTCGCTTCGTGTAGGTATTCAATCAACTAAGTAATCTAGGTTAAAATAGAACCTTTTTTTTGCAACCACTTGTATACCAAACAAACATCAAAACCTACATCTAAATCGTAGGAAATGAATTCAAGTTTAAATTTAGATATAAATTTAATATAGATTAATATGATATTTAAAAAAAACGCGACTAATTATATATTACTGAAATTATAGTACAGTCATAATTCAATTATCATGGCAGCGCACAGTAATCCATCGCTGTACGTATGCACTGATAGGTACTGATCGTCTCACTCAGTGGCTATGAGCCTTGCGTCCACCGTCTGTCCGTGACCTGAACTAGGTTATCAGCCGAACCAGCCGGAGGTCGACCTACCATTTTTTCACCCTTACAGCCGCATTCGTTACTCTGGTTTTACTGCGGATTTCCTCGTTAAGGATTCAATCTCGCAGGCTATCTCTAGTTTCAAGCGTAGATGTTTTAATTGCTCGCGAGGAGTGACCTTAATCTTTCTTATGAGGCTTATAGTCAATAGCCATGTCTAGGTTCCGTAGATCATCATTGACATCATGCACTGATTAAATAACCTGGTCTTAAAGCATCACGGTATTTTTGATGCTACGACGTCACGTAGTTTCATTATTTTCAATTCATTTGTTATTTGCACGGGCAGTAAGAACAAGATGGAATTTGTTTCGAACTTCGCTATGTTATGCCAACACGCAGTGGCGTACAAATATTTTCAAACATTATTAAATATTATAAAGTTATTATGTTACTATTATCGTAATTTTCACATGAGATCCAATATTGCTTGTCAGCTCCTTTGCCATTATGGGCTAGGAGCCTTAATAGATACAAAAATCATTGGCTTTAATATGTCAACTGATTAAAATAATAATGATGTCAATTATGTAAATGTCAGAAATATAAATATAACATATTATATATGTATAATATATAATTTTTGGTACTAAATATATACAAAGTTCTGTAAACGATAAAACGCTAAATGTTTCTACTGTCATCATTGGTTATTTTTATTAGTCCTTTAAAATGGTGTAAGTACCATGAAATTTGATTATATTTAGTGGCTGATAAGAAATGAGATGAGAATTGGTCGGGGTCTCAGCCCGCGGGGCAGATAAACTCGTTAAAGCTGGATGCGCCGACGATGTCGTGACGAGCGGTGGCGGGGCGCGCTACGCCACGAGGATATTCCCGTAATCTTGTTGTGTCTCCCGGCCCCGTCGTTTCCGATTCCTAGTAAATTACCTTTTGTACGTATTTGATCAAAAATCTAATTCTACGCAACCTAAAGTGTTTACCCCTCAGTTTACTATAGTCCTATTTGTAAAACAAGAGCAGTACAGGAGACATAAAACGAAGTGTTTTGCACGAAGCACGTAGCTCCTCGTAGACATCGCTAAAAGGTTCTTGTTGACGTAGCGTTCGGTTCAAGTGGTACCTACGGCTACGTTTTTGTCCTTGTAATTGATTGCTTTGTCGCGTAATTTGTTTGACGACGTCGGGCGGAGCGTGCGATTCTCGCGGGAACATCCAGGCGCTCGTTCTCTCGTCATCTTCATCGTAAATAATAAATAGTGCCGGTGGCGAGTTGCCACGCGCCGCTCCCGCCCGCCGCGTGACTCAGCTCCTACGTCTCCGTTACCGTTGATGAATCGCACTACATTAATGACGGACCGGTGTCCAGCCACATTGTCGGAATGAATTAATTACTTTGTGGAAAATCTTTATTACGCATTAATTGTATCGTAATTTTCAATAAAATATTTTCTTAATGTTATATAATTGCTCCGATAAGTCTTTTATTAACACGTTCCCTGCCAGGCCGTTTTTACCCGACTTTTACTAGCCATTTGAGTTTTTTCTAAATACATCAGTTGTAAACGCTTGGACTTTATAATAATACTCGGCATCATGAATGTATACCAATACTAGAATTTATATATAATATGTCTGCGTGTACCATTTATGGTACACGTGGCCGGATGGTCAAGTTTAACGTCTAGCATAAATGGTACGCGTGGCATGGAACGTGTTAAATTGGTGCCTCTAAAACTCAAACGCACTGACGGTAACCCAGGTTGTACTATACACGGGTGGGTAGTTGAGTTGAACGGAGCACGAGCGCTTCTGCCGTAACTAATAACACCGTAATTGGTATCGAAGCTCGTCGCAGCCGGATTACTGAACATCTAATTGGATGCGAGATGTTTCCTCGCTTCCGCACCGCCTTCGCTGCCACCTTAGCGACAGATAGTAGTTGGGGCCACTTAATTTAGTTGCGGTCAAGCCTGTTTTCCGCACGTGCACAGGGCGCTTTCGTATTGTCCCGCATCCCGCTCAATTACATCGTCTCGATGAATTAAATTACTATGGAATCGAAAGCCGACCGCGCGGCACGTCGGTAGATCAAACGTTCCTCCCCCGACTGACGAACGCGAACTTAAGATTCCCATTATGGGGACGCAAACTTTACGACGTTAGATAATCATTTCGTGTCAATTAGCTAATGAAAAATAAAATAGGACCGGCTAATGTAGTCGCACCATAATTAAAATTTTGCCCTCTGAAGTCATCTGTTTTAAGTCTTGCTTGAGTGATTCGAATTTAATCGTCACATGAATTGTATTTTTGAATAAACGGTACAATAATTTATGTTAGCTTTGAAATAATTTGCATACTTCATACTTTAAGAGCAAATTGTTGCTGTATTTTCATGCCTTGTTATTGTGTATCTATCAGATAATCCTCTTCACGTGCAAGTGCGTGCAGGTGGCAGGCAACGGCAGGCGGGTCAGCTCGTCAATCCCCCGCCTATGAATGTACTCGTAATTCGCCAAATGTTTACAACGATCACGCTTACCGTTCAGCCCTGGAGCGGCGCCAACTGATCTCTCCACAGGTAGATGGAGTCCGCGCGTTCCTAATGACATCATAGTATACCTATTCTAATACTGATTCACCTCATTCAAAATATTCAACGAATGCTCGTGTCTCCGAAAATATTCTTGTAGCGTTTGTTACGAAACAGAAATGTTTTATTGTTTTTTATCGAAATATATATCGCCACTCCCTTATTAAACTTAATATGTATTGTGGAGACGGTGTTCGCGGATATTTTTATTGACATACATATTTCACTGGTTATTTTATATTTACAGATTAGAATAAAAATTATGTGCATAGTAGCGGGTGGTGGTAGCATGTGCTTCGGACAGCGCCACGGCTGTTATTAACTTTTTAAACGATCGTGTTAATTAGCGCACTTCAACGCGGAGCAGCCCTCGAGCGCCGCACCGCAGTGCGCCGAACAAAAAACAATAAACGATATATTCCGTTTCACTATTAATTAACCGCTATCTACACGTTACACGTTTGTTTTGTTATTATGCGGTAGGCAAATGCAATTAAGATTCAACCGACTTAAACGCCAACCAAAATTGATTCTACTAAATTATTTTGTGACGTGTAAAATGTCAACTTCAGTGTTCTAAGTAGTTTTATAAAGATTAGGTTAAAAGACAGTTTAATCGTGACATACAAACGAATGTTGGTCTGTTTTGTTGCAGCAATTGTTCCGGTCTCAGCAAGCGGCGGGCGGGCAGGCGGCGGCGGCCCAACTTCAGCTATTGCAGCAGCAGCAGCAACAACAGTTCCAACTGCAACAACAGCTGGCAGCCCAACAAGCGTTTACACAAGCGCCATACGTGATCAACGCAGGCCAAGAGGGCGCGCCGTACGTGAGCGCATTGATCGCAGGCGTGCCTCCGTACTATGGCGTGGCAGCGCCGTGGGGCGTGTACCCTGGGCTCGTGGCGCAGCCAGCACAACAGCAGGCGCAGCAGCCGCGACGACCGCTGACTCCCCAGCAGGGGGAGCAGCAGGTGAACGGACAGGGCCAGTACGTGATCCCGTACTATGACCCAGGCTCGCTAGTAATGGGGGGCCGGAACGGCACGCCACTGAGGCTAGTGTCACCGGGCGGTGTGCTGGCGCCACGACAATACCCAGCGCCCGCGCACGCCACCACGCCCGCGCCGTCCGCGCAGCCGCAGCACACGTCCGGTGAGTGCATGCACAGACACCCGCCCCGCCGACCACTCACTGACACTCGTATCATGAACCACGCTTGATCCCGAATCAAATTTATGTACGTACCTGTTTTGTAATTAAACACACTGAAGATTCTGATGTGATCTGGACAAGTTTTTATAGTTTTCTACAAATATATCCGAGTTATTAGTTTTGTCAATTAAAATACATCGAAGTGTCACTGAAAGGGTTCCGTTTGTTCCGAAAAGGAATGAAGGTAACTCTTGAGGACGTGCGATATCGTGATAACATAAACATGTAAAGGGGACGAACAGGACACTTTGTCAAAGCTTACATACAATTCTTAATTAAATACGGACTTAAACTGTAAAATTCATGGTTATCTAAATTCTGGGTGAAATTACTATCCGCGTCTAAATTTCTAAAGGTTCATGATTAAATTTCTAAAGGTTCATGATTAAATGTATGGCAGTGAGTTAGCGCTTCGGCGGGCGAATAAAAAATATATATATATATAAGTGTAAATAAAGGATACATATTACATTGTCACTTATTATCACTAAAATATTACGCATGACGTGAATATATCCACAGTAAAATTATCTTATTACCGTATCGTAGATTTGAATATTCTTATTAACATTCACTAGAAAGTTTATGACGTCACGACATTGTTTCGTTTTGTAGTTGTAGATATAATCGTATTTTATATTTTAGGATTTGCTAATGTAAAGCGGAGTTTTTGTTATTCTTATTCTGTAGATACTTACCGCGTTTAATATCGCGCCAGCATAGTTTTCTTGAAGCACATATCTACGAGTAATCTGTTGCTTAAACTGTGATTGCTTATTAAACCCATGTATAATGAAAATTTTATCATTATTTGTGTTTATTGCTCATAGTGAACACTTAATGTCAATTAACTGTATATATCTAATATTGTTTCGTATAAATATATATAGTGTTCAATAATTTAAATGTCATTATTACATATTTGTTTCGAGTTGAAGGTAGTTTGTACAGTTAAAATTTTATCCTTTGATACTGCTTATACTTTTTACTTCGGTCAATTGTATATAATAATCAAGACTGTTTGTGATTTATTAAAATTTGTATACACACGCACACACCATCTTGAAGAGGGCGTCAAATTACGTGTTGTACTTTATGTGCGTCATACGGAGTAATGATAACGCTGGTTTCTCTTTTTATGTAAGTCCTTAGTGGTCATACGAACACCCGTTATCCCTAAAAAGTGCAGCCGTACAAAAATGCTACGGTAATAAATATTTAGATTCCTATATCACATATCACAGGGCGTCGCCGCCAAACGTATTACGTAGCGCAGTGATATCGCAGTCGAATTAACCTGTGTAGAGAAGGCACCGGGCTACCGAAAGCAGGAAGACCCGGCAGCTCTGAATGTTCAATTTGCCACTAAGGGAATTCCACCAACAAAAGATTTCTATAAAGAATATAAATTAAAACATAGATGATAGCAAGATATTGGAATTGAAATATGAGCAAGTAATAAATATATTCATCACACTTTTCTTAAGGACGCGTTTGCGTTTCGTTAAAAATTACGGGTTTTTGGTTAAATTTTTTAAATAAATTAAAATCAAAGGTAAGCCAATCATTGCAGGTAAATTGGTCCTCTATCTTTAAACAGAGATATTGCTTTTGTTAAAAAAACCTTTATAATTTGATAACATGTCATGATGGTGGCTTACGGCGTACAAGCTTACGGCCCGCTTGATGGTACCGCACCCTATGGGCGTCTGCAATATCACAACAGGGATATCACACGCGCGTTGCCGACCCTTCAAAAATTTACTTACTCCTCTCTTGAAGAACCCCATACTGTAACTGTACTGTTTCGTATAAATTACATGAATATCAACAAAATAGGATTCTGTAAGTTGACGGACTGAACAATGCTGAAATTTGCTGAATAATGCTTATGTCGTCTGCAAATCGAGTCTCCATTGGGGACCTAAATAAAACTACACGTTTCTGGGAAAACTGCACTGATTTGTATTTTATTTAACTGCAAAATATTTGTTTCAACAGACGCCATTCTATTCATTTGCGCAGGGGTGTGGTAATGGTTTGTTCGACAGTTTGTGATTCTTGCTTTGGTGCCTGTAGGATTCGACAATTTTGAATTAAAAACTTCGAAGGCGATGGGCAATTTCGTGACTATTTTTTCTTCTTTTTGTTCCGACAATTAGTGATGAATTATTTTATACCGCACCCTGACTGCCAGTCATGCCAAATAAACGCTGTCTTAAAACTTATTTTACTCCGCTTACTATTTGGATATAAGTCCTTTGATTCGTACTGCTCTAATCTACCAGGATGGACCAACATGTTTAAGTCATACTCGTAAAATAAACGATCAGCTTGTCTTGGCTATAGTAACGGGGGTTCCTCGGAGCTTTGTGTGATAGCTGCATACGACTAAACTTGAAAGATATATAATTAAGGAAGTAACCACTAGTAATATTAAGGCAGCAATTGCTTACAAATCAGATCTTAGCCAGAAAATTGGGCTCTAGCTGTTCTTATGTTCTCGAATAAAATTAAGGCTACCTACAACTAGTACTTCAATTTAATGATACTGACATCACGTCGATAAAGATTTAGAAATAGAGAATTGGTAACTCTGACTGCATACTTGACTCGTATATTCGAGGCAATCTTACAGCCAACCTCAAAAACACGCGGCACACAATTGTATTTCTGCCTATGAACCAAAACTCACAGACCACAACGCGGCAATTCTATCGCGCTGAGACTATCGACGTTGGTAGGTTTTATGCCGCCCTGACTACGACCCGCGAGCAACAGAAATCGGGCTTACTATGGCTAGTGCATAACTTCACGTATGTTTACATGACTGGCACATTAACAGAGTTTTATCATCAAAATTTCTACATACCCGGCGCCAAGACGAATACGGCGTGTAACACGATATTTTGGTTACCGGTATAGCATTTAATAACGAAATGTATAAGAAGCATACGTCCGAGCGTGATTACGATCCCACCACTTTATACCAGAGGTTCCCAGACTTTTTCCTCATTAAAATTAATCCCCTTTAAAATTTAGCTGGTTCCGGTGGACCCCCTGCAGCTACATTTCTACCACATTCCCAAAACTCGTGGAAAAATGTGAAGATTAAGAAATTAGATCTAACTATAGAAATTTGCGTACGCCAACGTAGACCCCGTCGAGTCTCCCGTGGACCCCTGGGGGTCCACCTGGACCACTTTGGGAACTAAGAATTTATACCAAGTGACAGAGGACACAAATGTTTGTCAAAACTAAACTAATCTTATTTAATTTCACGCGTTAATAGAGTTACCACACTAACAGGCTATATATATAAAGGTCATGCCATAAGAAATAGACTCTTTACTTATTTGTTTACATTGGCAGATAATCATAAATCATGTTAAAGACTAGTATACTGATAAATATCGTAATTTTTCGTGTTTATGAAAAACGTCTCCTGGAAAATGCATACATTGCTGTAAATTTTTTTAAACATGCATGTCACAACCTTGCTCCACCTGATGGTGAGTGGCTACTGTAGTTCATTAGATATATCTACTGTCCCGATCCTAATGTCAAATACATTAGAATCGTTGCCATCAGTCGAAGCGGCCTCGTATCGTAAAATTATTGTTTCTTGATGATAAAATGTATTGAATATTTTATGTTGAAAATAATAAATGCAAATCCTTAATTTAAAAATACACGGCTTATGAAATTTTACTACTCAAATAATCGAAACTTATATACGGGGGACCACACTATGCAAGTTAATATAACATCATTTTCAAGTTTAGTGATTGTCAGTCTGGTCCCCGAGTGAGAATGAGAAAGGTTTGCAAGGAAATCGACACAAATTTGGATTAGATATAATGATCACAATAATTCATTTTCCTATTTAATTGTAAAAAACAATTATCTACGCGATAACTATACGATGTTATAAAACTTTATATTTGATGGCTTCTGATTTTTGCACTATCGTAATACTGACAATTCTAATACTATTCTATTCAATTGTTAACCCTTGCATAATTTTATTGGAATACAAACTTAAAAAACACCAACAATCCGTATATAATTTTAAACTAAAACGTTTCAAATTAATTTATGTACATTGTATTATCCAAGTTTTTACATTACATTGATTACTATTATTATTATTATATATTATTACTATTATTATTACATTGATAATTGTAGGTCGAGCGAAGTAAAATATCATTACCACAACAAATTACTGTTTAAGCTGATAACTCTAATTAATACAAGGAGGTTTCTAGTGAAATCTCTGGAACTATCGATTCAATTAGAAAATGCTTTCCTGGATAAAACGATACATTTGCAGAATTTATGTATTCGTTTCATTTTTGGTCTCCGAAAATACGACCATGTGTCGGAGTTTCGTAAACGTTTAAAGTGGATGCCTATTCGGGAGCGTCTACATGCTCATGTTCAGTTTTCCCTTTATTCTATTCTTCACAATTTGAATTCACCAGCCTATCCCCAGAAACGTTTTGGCTATCTTATCCCTAGGAAAAACCCTGTCGCACAAGTTCTCTTTTGCGTATCCCGCCCGCACCACAAGTTATCGTTACGGTGAGTCTTTCACTGTGCTTGCGGTACGTCCGTGGAACCTGCTTCCTCATTCTATTTGGCATTGCTCTTCTCTGAGTGTTTTCAGAAAGAAAGCTTTTCTCTCAAAATTATATATTTATGTATGTATTTTAGTGTGTTTCAGTATTTGTATATATGTATGTGTATGTATGCTTCTGTATCTACTACACTAGGTCCTATCCTCCTAATCTCAAATATCTTTTCACTCTAAAGTTTATTGGAAGAAAACTCAATTTTGGAGTTAAACTCGCCTTTGTTCATCTTTTTTCTTTATTTAAAAATGTATTTATCTATTTGCGTACAATAAAGAATAAATAAATAATTTCTGTCTCACACAGTCTCTTTTTCTTGTGTAATTTCTTATTTGTATGTACTCATTTGTGATACAAAAATAAATATTTTTCTTTCTTTCTTTCTTTCTTTTTTTATAATACATTATTCCCGAATGGCTAATTTATTGTGGTAAAAGTTTATAAATATTATAATTATGTAATAAATAATGCGTTCTTGTTAATTCTTTTATTAAGTCTATTGTTTTTAAAAAAACTGGCTTATATATTAAGTAATATTGGAAAATGAATTATTTTGTATATGTTTTCTGTATTTTTCGAGAATACTTCCTCAGAATGTAGAACCGCATTTATGTTTGTTTTCTCTTCCTGGCTATACAACTACTCATCGAATTATTGTGGATTTTGACAAAGAGGGATCATCAGCTCCATTAAAGAATTACTTCAATTCTAAACTCATTTCTTATTTAAGGTTTCATTAGTGTTTTCGTTATATGGTCTTCGTGTATTTATATACCTATCATGTAAAATCATTTACACGTAACTGAGAAGATTACCCGTGGACGTGATTT
>WUAW01018466.1:443-10542 GCA_017165845.1 Thaumetopoea pityocampa | reverse complement strand
ATGAAATAACTAATGCTTCGTTATATGAAATTTAAAAGTGAACTTTGTATTGAATTTGAATAGATTTAAACTTTTTCACAGTTCCTACTCTGCTTACATATTTTATCTACTTACTCGTATATCCAGTGAATGAAAATAACTTTACATTCCCAATATAAGTTCCAAAGACGTTGAATAAACTTCGATCATTCAGTTGTTGTAAACAATATATGTATGTCAAATTTCCCATTCATATAAACTCCTAAATCCATATTTTAATCTATCCGCAAATACATTCAGAGAATTTCAATTAAGCGGAGTTCGAAAATTTTCTTTTATATCTCTAAAAGATATTATGATTTTTTCGCGATGAAAGCCGTGATAATGCGACCCCAAAAGAACTCTGCCCGCAATAAGTAGACAAGATAATTCCGCGGATTTGCCAGCACATATTTCTTCTAATCATGAAACGTAAGGGATTCTCACAAATGAAATTTTTGTGTAATAATTATGACTTCAAAAAGATTTTTTGTACAATGCGCAGATAATATCAGACTTAAGATTATTTGGGTTTGTTTGTGTTATAGTACATACTCGTACTTATATCTCTTGAATTCAAGGCAAGCGCTTTACCAATTTATCAAATAAATTATATTCCGAGCACTTTCACATATTGTGTTCCATCCAACAAATAGAATTCTCTGTATCTTAGGTACAAGATAACTATGTACATAACTAGCTTTTGCGCGCGGCTTCACTTGCGTGAATGTCGGTTTTCCGCTATATCGAAAATCTCGTCATAATCATAGATTTATATAATACATACATACATACAATCACGCCTTTTCCCTGGTCCTCCGGCGGGGAATCGAACCCCGGTCTACCGCGTGACCAGCGGGGATAATGACCACTATACTACCGAAGAATTGGGTTAGGCAGAGACCACTTCTTTCAACTTGCTACGAGCAAATTGACTACTTTTCGCCCCCACAGGAAACAAGGCGAGTCAGGTGGCGAACCACGACGCCGCCATTTTATGAGGTTCAAAAATGATTTAAATTCCTCATTGCGTTCGGTGTCTTGAACAAGGAGTATGAAATTTGGGAAAAAGACTATAGGATATAGGATACTACTATCTCAGAAGGAGTAGAAGAGACAGTAGTAGCTTGGGGGGGGGGGGGGGGGTTTGCTTACCCGTATACTTAAGTCTGTTTGTCGGAAAAAAAGGAAAAAGCTAAAAAGTTAAGTACTCCCTGACCATATTATATAATATTTATGTAATTATACCTATTGGAGGCGCACCAAGCCACTTCGGAGCCCATCCTGCCCCAAGGCCCTTCCTCTGCCGCGCCAGGAGTTGTCTTGTCAAGGTGTATGTTAACAGCATCACGACCAGGGGGATGTAGAATGATACAATGGAGCCCACGGCCTTGTAGAGCGGGTCAGGAACATTGCACGATCCCCCAATGAGCACTGATTCCGCGTTCTGGAAGATAAAGCTTTATTTGGTAATGTATCACTTTACTCCTTAACTAGCTTTTACCGCTCCGCCCGCGTGAATGTCGGTTTCCCGCTACATGGGAAATCCTGACTCAATACAGATTTATATAAAAAATCTTACATCCACTTTTACTTGACCTCTCGTACCTTAACGGCGGCTATTAAAACAAGTATCCAGCTCTACCTTCAATTCTACTGGACCGACTTTGATGAAACATCTTGCAGTATGTAAGTCGAAATAGTACCTTTAAGACTGTAATAGTTTAACCAAAATCTACCTGCTCGTTTTTCCGTGAAGCCCAAACAAACAAACAAACAAATATACAAGCAAACATCGAAGGATTCGGTTTCTGAAGCCGTTAATTAGTCGATCTGAGTAATTTGTTATTACATATTTTTGATTTTGAATATTTGACATTTAATGATTTTATAATAGTATAGATATACTTGATCTGTGGAGACAGTATAATTATGATCATTAGCTATAAACAGAAAAATTTGCCATAATCTCCACGCTTGGCAAGCGTCTTTGATATCGTCATAGATTTTGATTGACTAACTGGATAATGCTTCTGCCCACTATCCCGATACAGTCCTGTGCTGGTTTCACAGCATCCACTGAAATAGGTAATAATATTATAATAATAATGTTCTGAACACTTTCCACACACATTAATCTAGACCCTAACTAGGATTCCCTGTATCTTGGGTACTAGACAACGATATACATATATAGATAAATACTATACATAAATAGATGAATAGTTCCGTGACTCGGACACAAACATTTGTGTTCATCACACAAATTTTGTCCCAACCAGGATTCGAACTCGGGACTTACTGGCACACAAAGCACTGGTCACTGGCACTGAATCAATTAGTCGTCGTCAGATGGAGTGACGCTAATATTATACCAGCGTCACACAGCAAAATTAATTATTAAATAGATTAATATACATAATAAAATAACCATTAACTATCGTTTCCATTAAATTAGCAGAAGAAATATCGTTAATAACTCCCACAATTAAAAAATTAGTCTTCAATTTATTTTATTCCCACTTTGTTGTAAAATTCAATTTTCACTAATTATTATATCGCTCAAGTGAGCAATAAGTATCAATCAAGCACCAGTTGAAGTAATCTCATTCAATTATGGAACAAGCAATTAAAGTTTATTCATGATTAATTAGCTGTCAATAGTTTTAGTGAGTCAAGGGTCAAAATTAAAATTATGTGATTTTGCTTTTAACTTGACTGAATTAATATAAAATGTTAGCTAAATATCGTTAGTTCTAATTTTATAATTATATTTATTTATTAAATGCAAAAACCACAGTGATTAAAAATAATGATATCATTTTAAATAATGAAACCATAAGTCCCATGACGTAATTTCAAGTACATAAAAGAATGATATTGTTTTAATGATATTATTAACATTTATGCTGATTCTGTTGAAACAAAACTTAACTAAATTTAATCGCTCCGTATCTTTTTCTAATGTCACACTCCAAAACAAGATAACAAACATTTATAGCGAGTACCGACCTACGTTTCTGTCAAACGCTTCAAAAAGATATTGCGTTTTTGGGTATCTTTAGTCCGGGTGTTCCTAGATCGCATCTAAATCTTTTAATTTTGACGTTTCTAAACGAAACTGACAGCACCAAAATTAAAGCTATCTCGTTTTCACGTTTGACATTAGAAAAAGATAGGGAGGTAATAAATTTTGTTAATTCTGTTACAATAGATCAGTACTGATATCTATTATATAAAGCGATGTTTGTACCTATCAACCGCAATAATAATAATACGTTTATTGCCCAAATACGTTGTGGTAACAATAGGTACAAAAGAATTACATTTATAGTTATATTAGATTCTATCCATTATACCTATGTGGATTATTATCCCTCACACTGGGAAAACCTGTACAGAAAGGTTACAATGGACCACCTTAACAATTTAACAATAGAAATCTGAATCACGCGCATGAAATTTAATAGCGACTTAGAGTATATACAACGACCCGACATCTGCTGTCGGGGCAGGCTCCGCTAGACATAACACCCGTCTGGTCGGAAGTACTTCCCTTTTCCGATACTGCCACTCCTGCCACACTTCGACCCTATAGCTGGTGACATGATCATCGATGTCATCACGTTATAATGCCCACTATCCTGGTACATCCCTTAGCTGGTTCTGACAGCACCCACGGAAAGAGATGAAGTGATGCCATCGTTATTCCACAGCCACAAATAAAGTGTACACACAACAGCATGTAACTAATTACTTATTAAGCGTATTGAACTTTATATTGAAAATTCTTCGATAAATTTAAGTACTTCGATGTATTTATGTTATTTCTATCCACTTTTAAGTCTTTCGGAAGACACATAAAATATAAGGTCCCAGTTGGTGGCTGATTGATTTATGGATTATGGGATTTATGGGGATTATGGGCGTTATGGGCACCCTACCGACCGACAAGAGTGTATACCTTTCTTAGTATATTTATTTTCAGTACTTCGATGTATTTATGTATCTTATTTCTATACACTTTTAAGTGTTTCGGAAGACATAAAATATAAAGTCCCAGTTTGCTTGCAGCTGATTGATTCATGGATTATGGGATTTATGGGGATTATGGGCTTTATGGGCATCCTACCGACCGACAAGAGTGTACCTTTCTTAGAATATTTATAGCTTTAATTTCATCAATGTTTTATTCTTACTATCTGCATGTTTACTTATTAAAAATGTACATTTTCAGGTACCACAATATACCGGTTATGAGGCTATTGGATTATAGGGCAAAGGTAGACTATATTGTCATCACAACGCCAACGCCTTTCCCAAACAGAATCGACCTTTTCTCGGTACTAATCCGCGGCCTCCGCCCGGAGGCCTTTGAACATTTAGTTCAATTGTAATTAATTACTCGATTGTAATTAATAATGCACAGTGAGCAGAAATATTTATATTTTTGAAAAATATATATCTTTTTGCTTCTTCAACCAAAAAAAAAAAAAAAATAAAGACAATTATGTACAGAGAAAAAATTGACAAAACTGTAAAGAATATTTAAATCATATTGTAAACTTAAATTATACTATGTCCAGAGAGTGCCATTTAAAACTGAAAAGTTTTAACAAGTTCAACCCACAAGTAATAGCAGACGTGTATCATGCTTAGAAATTGCAGTATGTACCCGAGCTGTAATGATCACTGTTGGATATGGGTCTTCTCCTTAAGGGGGTGTGGGGTGGGGTGGGGGGAGGGGGGTTTGCCATAATCTCCATGCTTGGTGTGCGTTTTGAAAATCGCAGTAGATTTTTATGTGAGTCACTTTCTTAAACAAGTTACATAGTACTTTCCCATAAATCACGTTGAAAAAAAACCTTAATTAATTACGGAATATATATATTTTTTTATTATAAACAAACATATCTAATATTGTTTAGCTATAGCCATAGATTGTTCCGAACAATATTAGAAAAATATTATTAAGGTTTATCAATATTATTAAGCTTTTAAAATAATTCAATATAACAAAAACAAAAAAGGTTTTATTGAAAATATCAGAACAGAAAAGAGAAAGTTTATTAGTATATACAATGTGAAATAAACTACAGTTATGATGGCAAATTATAAAATTAACAAGCGAATACGGCCGCTTATTAATCCAATAAAGTTAATATTTCATTAATCACATGTGACAATCGTCATAATGTAGGTAGGCACATATAAAGCCTCAACTTTCATTAATCTTTTTCTATGTCACTCAATATTGACATGTCCTAGTAGTTATATTTTTATTCGGTAATAAATTGTTTGATTAAAATTATTTTATGAAAAAACACTGCTTAAGTTAATTTGGGAAGAAAACTTTGACGATTACAAGCAGCATATAAATAAATGTTCCGTCACTTAATAAAATGAAAGTACTGAAAGGCAAATGATTTTAATGAAAATGAAATAATTGTTCAACAATTTATTAAAATCATAGTTCATAAGGATTATTTAGAAAATATTTTTTTATGTATGTTTGTAATAAATATGTAAAATAGCTCTTAAGACTCTAGTCTTTGAGACCTTCGAGAAGTTCTATAACCATCGTGATATGAAAACAAATTTTAATTAAAATACATATGTATACTATCATAAACTTGTTAAATGTCGGATTTTTAAAAATTAAAAAACAAACTGCTCAGATCGACTAATTAAGGGCTTCTGAAACTAAATCCGTCGATATTTGTTTGTTTGTTCGAGCTTCACGCAAAAACTAGCCAGTAGACCTTGATCAAACTATTGCAGTTTTAAAAGTACTATTCCGACTTAAATATTGCGGCATATTTCATCAAAATCGGTCCCATAGAATTGAAGATACAGTTTGATCCCTGTTTTAGTAGACACCGTTAAAGTAAGAAAGCTCAAGTAAAAGTGGTTCTATGACATTTCATGTAAATCTACTATGATTATTTCGGAATTTCCTATGTAGCCAACATTCAGGTGGACGGAGCCGTGGGCGTGCTAATAGCAAGTGGAAAGAAGTGGTCTCTGCCTACTCTAATTCTTCGTTGGTTCGTGGTTCAAATAGTGGTTAGTGTCCCACCTGTCACTCGGGAGATCGGTGTTCGATACCCCGTCGGAGAGCCAGGGAGAGAGACGTGATTGTATGTATGTATAATTATGTGTGTATAATAAATCCTCGCATCTGGCATGCCCACAAGAAGAGGTCGGTCCAAAATAGACCTCAGTCCGGGGACGTATGTTCGCGCGACACATGCGAAGGACTCAGCGGTCTCGGACGTTTGCGGTTTACGGTGAGTGCAAACCGCACACATGAATAGTCCTCAGTAAAACTCATACCGAGTTCGGCCTTTCGTTTTTCACTTTGATAAAGTGACTAATAAATAAACATTTCTGACAGTATATGTTACTATTATAAAATTGTTGAATTTTCAAAAATCAAAGACATTTAAAAACAAACTACTCAGATCGACTAATTGAGGGCTTTTGAAACCTAATCCATCGATGTTTGTGTTTGTTTGTTTGTTTTTACTTCACGCAGAAACCAGGAGGTAGTTTTTAGTTGAATACCCTTCTGAGTTCTGAGTTAAATACCCTATTGACTATTTCATGAAAATCGGTCTAGTAGAATTGAAGATACAGCTTGATCCCTGTTTTAGTAGCTGCCGTTAAATTACGAACGGTCAAGTAAAAGTAGTTCTTAGGCTTTTTATATAAAACTATGATTGTGTCGGGATTTTCTATGTAGTGGAAAACCGACATCCACACGGGCGGAGTCGCGGGCAAAAGCTAGTTTAAAATGAAGTGAATATTATTTGGAATGATGCACAGATAGGATAAACCGTTATTATAAGTAGAAAATATAGTAAATTATAATTCCAGCCCTTTTCTGAGCTTATAGCAGTTCGTGATAAGTTCGAGGGTCATAACTATAAATAATGCTCCTGAAAATGAGACTTGATGTGAAATCTATGATTACTCGGGTACCGTGAAATTGAAGTTCACTATAATATTTTTGGAGGAAAATTGGTTTTTCGTAATTTATTTTACACCTCCAAGATACTGAATTGAAAAAAAAATGTGCGTGTAATTATAAAATATGTTTTTATCTCCATTAAACACTGAAAGTTTGTTAATTTGTTTACAACCCACACGAGAAAAATAATAGCTGCCTGTATAAGTAACCGCAGGCGTATGAGTATTTCAAGCATCCTTCATCGCATACTGAAGGCAAACTATTTGCCGCTAACTGTTCGCATAATACTCCTACGCTTATACGGCGTTCTACTGACATAAAAAGCTATATCTTTGTTTGATATTTTCGTGTGGTTTTTCGTTCTGGATAATAAACTGAATTAGGTACTAGAAAGTAACCTTTAACTCAAATGTTACCCGATACATTATTGTTATAGTTTATCCAATTTACAAATGTATATATCTATACTATTATAAAATTATCTATACAGTATTCTTTAATAGTGTACCTTTGTACTATTCCGTCTTAAATACTACGGCATGTTTCATCAGTGCCACAGTATTCAAGGTGGAATAGTATCTTTAACACTGTAATAGTTTAAACAAAATCTACCAGCTAGTTATTGTGTGAAGCCCGAACAAACAAACAAACAAACATCGACGGATTGGTTTCAGAAGCCCTTAATTAGTCGATCGGCGCTAGGACGCAAGTCGTTGAGGCGCACGGCGTCGAGATGCTTGTTGTCGAGACGTAAATGATTGAGACGTGTGGCGTGGAACGCTTGGAGCCAGGACGCTTAACGTCGAGGTGAATGGCGTCGAGATATTTGTCGTCGGTGCTTAAAGCGTCAGGGCGCTAGGTGCCAACTTAATAGGCGTCAAGATGTTTAGCGTCAGGAATTTTGCGTCGGGATGCCTGACATCGATACATACGGCGTCAAGACGCTTGGCGTCGAGACACTAAGTGTCGGGACGTTAGGCGTCACGATGTTTGGTGTCGGGACGACTGGTGTCGAGGCGCATGTCATCGAGAAGCTTGGCGCCAGGACGCTAGCATCTGGGCGTTTATATAGGGACGCTTGCCGTCGGGAAGTTTTGACGATTAGCGTCGGAGCGATCTCGTCAGTGTGCTTATCGTCAGGGCGTTTGGCGTCGAGATGGTTGGTGTCAGGGTCTAATGCGTCGGAGCACTTGTCATCGGGACGTTTCACATCGGAACGTTTGGCGTCGAGACGCGCGGCGTCGGGACGCATGGCTCCTGCGCGCTAGATGTCGGGATGCTAAGTGTCGGGAGACTTAGCGTTAAGACACTTTGCATTGGGGTGCTTGGCTTCGGACGTTTGGCGTCGTAACGTATGGCGTCGAGATGCTTGGCGCTTTGTTTTTAAATATCTTTGATTTCTGAAAATTTGACTTAACAGTTTTATAATAGTATAGATAGATTATGTGAACTTTAATTCACTCTCATAATTTTTTCTTTAATACGACTAATGAGAGGTGATACACACTTGAACCATAAAAGGTTAGCAATAGATACCCAATAATTAAGTTACAAAACATTTGATTTGGATTCGTACTTCGCTAATCCAATTTATTCATCGAAATTTCGAATCATTCCCAATATTTATTTCGACCGAACCCCAGAGAAATGCGAAGAATAACTAATTCCATTCCAAATCGCTTTCGTTTCTAGTCGTCCCTCTTTTGTTACTGACAATACCTATCTTATAATTCGCTCGTTATTTTTGGAACAACGTCATTTATTAAGTTAGTGCACGTGCTACATTTTCGAAGTGAAAATTTTTTGAACGCGATGAGAGTAACATTTCAGGGTCAAGTTTGAGAGAAACGCTTTCGTGTAACGCAAATCAAAAAGGTAATTACGTTGATGGTTGTTTAGGTTGCTGGATTAGTTTCTGTTTAGAAGAAATTTCTTCTTTGTCTCTCTCTCTCTCTGTCTCTGTTGTTTGACACGTAGATATAATTACAAATCGATATTTAAATTGGCAAAGAAGTTTCACTTCTATTCCGTGTACATGCGTATTTCTTTATTTTTAATAATGTGTTCTTTCGTATTACTAAGCACATTTTAACAGTTAACTTGAAGCTTGTTGCCCGGGAAGTCTTTTTAAAATGTTCTCTTAAGTTACTAATTAATATCAACATCTTTTTAAAAAAGTTTCTTGGCTCTCATTTTTTTATGCATATTGTAATCAGTGTGTTGCAAAATTGAAGTGGCAGTGGGCGAAGTACACGGCTAGCAGAACTGATGGACGTTGGGGTCTTGATGTGCTGGAGTGGCAACTCCGAATTGAAAAGCGTAATGCGCGTAGACCCCCGATCCGACCCTAGGTGGAACGATGAATTGATGAAGATTGCGGGCAATCGGTGGATGCAGGCAGCTCGTAGCCGCTCAGTGTGGTGATCATTAGAGGAGGCCTATGTCCAACAGTGGATGTCTGTGGGCTGATATGATGATGAATATGAATCAGTGTTAAAGATATAAATTAGTTAACCGCTAGCCTAGAACATAATACTCATAAAAGGCGAGATGTGAGACTTACTGCCAAAGATACATATTTTATTACTTCTAAAAATATGAGTATAGAGTTATGTATAAATATGAGTTTAAATCGCGTAAGTTTAAAAAACATTATATTCAGCAAATTTCATACTGCGCTCGCATGCTGGGGTAGCAAGCCAAAAATCTCTCCCCCTCCCCGAAATGAAATGCTTGAAAGCTTGCGGGGCATCAAGAAGCGAGTCTGATACGCCTTACGAGCCACCCCCATCACTTATAGTAATGATCGCCTTATGTAAGATTGTCTCTGCATTTTAAAAAATGTCTTCGGACCTATGATATTGAAGCCAGTAACACCCAGTTTAAGGAAAAAAATTAAAACCATTATATTGTAAATGATATTCTACTTCAGTGGGGTGTTGAATGATAAAATAATACAGCCGCTATCGTCCGTCCTACAGACGTGTTGTCAAAGGTTAAAGCTTGTTGTAATAAGTTAAACAGGGATCAACAACACACACCAGACATCGCCGACGCCGACGGCGCACGGAGAATTCGGCCGCAGAAGAGGAGGAGCTCTACGCGACC
>WUAW01018463.1:152-33457 GCA_017165845.1 Thaumetopoea pityocampa | reverse complement strand
GGGGCACACAAAATTCAAAAAGCACTCAAGGATTTATTTCCAATCCTGAGCAATAATAACACGACAAAAAAATTGTTGGCCACGTGCCCTAGTATAACATACAAACAGACAAAAAAGCTAAAAACCAATTTTTCGGCTGCTAAAAATATCACAAACTCAACTGTAGAAAAACTCTTTGATCACTGACGACGTTCCCTCAATTGGGAACGTCGTCAGTGAATTTGATTTTTCCTTAAATATTAATATGTTAGAAGGTGTCTCAGAATGTCATTTGTTTTTGATTTGTCGCTTCAGCAATTTGTGCCAAAAAGGTAACAAAAAACAGACAGTGACTGAGTTGCGTTCGCATATTAGTGTGGATTTATATTATCGGGCCTTTGATTTACATTCTTCGATAAAATTAAGTGCAGTCAAGTTAATACAGGTCTAAAGTTCTTGTATCACGCTTACCTGAGATTATTTTTATAAATAAAATATCCGTATTAAGTCTTTTTGGGCCTATTCAGACGAGGGAGAGTGTTCGCCGTTTTAAGCTTGACATTTACATTATAGAACACATACACACATTTAAAGGTACACAGATTATGTTCGAAAACGTCTCTTCACAAGTGGCAAATTTTTTTGTATAACTTCGAGATACAATTCCGAGCGTTATTTTGATGGTCCAAAATAGTACCCAGATTTAGGATTTCTTTTCATACGTGCACATCCGTAAAATAATCTTCTTTCATTTTATAAGCAGAACGGACAAAAATTAACAAAAGAAAAGCGCTTCGTCTGCGGAAGTCTTAAACATAGTCAACAGCTGAATCATTTACTTAATTGGGAAACGCACATGTGTGTAGTCAGATATTCTGAGTTCTGAGATATGCAAGTAATTTGGAATTATAACATTTCCGGCTTATATGGCTCTACAAAATATTGATTGAAGAAACAAGATTAATAGTTCATTTTTTTAAAGAGGATATAATGATATGTTTCATTATAGAACATGTACATAATAATTACGTCCTGTTCTTGTCAAAATCAGTTCGATAATTTAAACATGAATAAGGGAGAACCATAAAAAGCGATGCATGTAGTGTACAGACATAAGAAAGAACTTCATAAGGTTATATTATTATATAATTTTTCAGTATGATTCGATTCAGCCCTTCCAACAATGAAAAGTTCGATTTGACAAAATTAGCCGCACCTCCTTAGCACCTCTGACTTGTGTCGTTTTAGATTTTGCGGTACCTAAAGAGTTTCATCTCAATTGTAATATTAGTAGTATCTCAAGTATAATATTATATTAATATACATTTTTAAAATTTATTAACGAGAATAATCTCTTATGTTTTTGTTGTTGATCTCTACATTATTACCGATATTTGTAAATAGGGAAATTAAATACCTTCTCTATAATGGTCTGAATACTGCTACTGTACTGTGAAACTTTACGGGATAATTAATTATTGTATAATTTTAGAATGTTTTATTTATTTTTAAGCTACGCAGAAGACCGCTGCTAAACGTTGCTCCCGCTATTAGAGAACATTCGTAATAGTCTCTTTGCTCAGCAGCGTCTATGACATCGTGAGAAGTTTCTGGATAGCAAGATAATATATCAGTCCGTATGAACATTTGAGATGGGGTAGCAAAGACCTTGACCGCTAATACTATAGGTATAAGAAAACGGTCAAAGGGGAGACCAATCATGAATTTTTAAGAAAATTTCGAATTTTGAAAAAACAGAATAAGTATGTAAGATTATTTTTTATTATTGGCATTCGATCTTGTTTCTTATAAGGATCAAAAATCTCGATGTGACTGAGGTTACCGTATCAAAATGACAGTCATCTCAAATATTTCCAAAGTGTACCACGGGCATAAAATTTAATGATGGATAGATAACTGCAGTTTTAAACTTCCACTTCGAAACTGCAGTTCGTTATTTTCAGAGAGTTGCCGAAATACAAATTTCGTTAAGATGCTCAGAGCACTGTTCATCCATTATAAGAATTACATTGGTGGTAGTGTATTGCAGGTTTACTCCCTACTAGCTTTTGCCCGCCGCTCCGCCTGCCTGAATGTCGGTTTTCCGCTACGTGGGAAATCCCAAACAATCATAGATTTATATAAAAAGCCTTTGATCCATTACTTGAGCTTTTTTACCATAACGACGGCTTCTAGATAGAACAGGGATCAAGCTGTACTTTTAATTTTATGGGACCGATTTTGATGAAACCTACTGCAGTATTTAAGCTGAAATAGTACCTTTACGACTGTAATGGTTTGATCAAAATCTACCCACTTATTTTTACCTGAGGCTCGATCAAACAAACAAACATCGACAGATTTGTTTTCAGAAGCCCTTAATTAGTCGATCTGAGTAAGTTTCTTTAAATATATTTGATTTACAAAATTTGATATTTAACAATTTCAGCTACATGTCAGTTCTCAGTACTAGTCAGTTTTCAGCTACATGGGAAATCCCGAAAGAACAATAGATTTATATAAAAAACCTAAGAACAACTATTACTTGACCTCTCGTACATTAACGGTGGCTACTAAAGTAGGAATCAAGCTGTATCTTCAATTCTACCGGACCGATTTTGATGAAATATGCCGCAATATTTAAGTCGGAATAGTACCTTTAAGACTGTAACAGTTTAATCAAAATCCACCTGTTGGTTTCTGCGTGAAGCACCAAACAAAGAAATAAACAAACAAACATCGATAGATTTGGTTTCAGAAGCCCTTAATTAGTCGATGTGAGTAGTTACTTTTACATTATCATTGATTTTTGAAAATACCCTGCGTAGGATGACCCTTTGTCTTACATTAATTCTATTACGGAGCCTGCAATGAGAACGAAATATGTCAAATAAAATGCTTACAGGTAACATACTAGCAAATTGTCAAAAAACAATTAATATACAATTTACATTCATCGTCATCATCATACGTACATGGAAGTCCACTGTTGAACGTGGGATTCCTCCTTAAAAAGGAGGATTTGCCATAACCTCCACGCTTGGCAGGTATCCAGGACATCGCAATAGATTTTGATTGAATAACAGTATAATGCTACTGCCCATTGTCCTGGTACGTCTTTCAGTTGTTTCTCAGAGAATCCACATTTATTTACATTAACTCTAAATCCTACTCTGTGACAGATTACAATATGTATGTATGGGAGATTATATGCAAATATATCACGATGGCGTCGCTGTCGTCATATTAAAGCGCCCGCATGATCACTGACGTCGCAAGCGCGACTACACGTACTCGCATGAACCCTACATGAAGGTGTGTTAGCAGATTCACGTATGTACTAAACGCAAGTATAGCAGAGCACAACAAGGATACAAGATCGGTTAATATATTTTATATCTTCTAATATATTTATATCTTCCATCTATCTATTATAAAATTGTTAAATGTCAAATTTTCAAAAATCAAACATTTTTAAAAACAAACTACTCAGATCGACTAATTAAGGGCTTCTGAAACCACATCCGTCGATGTTTGTTTGTTTGTATGTTTGTTAGGGCTTCACGCTAGTGGGTATATTTTAGTTAAACTGTTACAGTCTTAAAGGTACTATTCCGACTTAAATACTGCGTCATGTTTCATCAAAATCGGTCTAGTAGAATTAAAGATACAGCTTGATCTCTGTTTTAGTAGTCGCTGTTAAATACTATTGTAAAATTATAAAATATCATTGTCTAACATACATAGAGTCACGCCTTGTTCCCCGGCTTTCTAGCGGGGATTCGAATCTCGGTCTCCCATGTGACAGGCGGGGATACTGAACACTATACTACCGAATAATTGGGGTAGGCAGAGACCACTTCTTTCTACTTACTACAAGCAAAGTGGCTATCCGTAGCCCAATTTTCGCCCCGTGGGAAACGTGCGCGTCGGGTGGCGAACCACGCCACCGCCATTTTATAAGTTTCAAAAGTGTTAAAATTCCTCATAGCGTTTCCAAGGCATAGTGGAGAGGAAAGGAAAGAGGTGGGAAAGGTGTATTGAGCAAGGCATATGGAGTTTGGGACTATAGGATATAGGATACTACTATCTAAGAATGAGTAAGAACAGACAATAGTAGCTCAGAGGGCCGAGGTCGCTCACCCATATACTTAGGTGTCTATACAAAAATATTTCAAAAAATCTAACTCGAATCGGCTAATTCCGCGCTTCTGAAATCGAAACCATCTTTTGTTTTCTTCGCGTCTATTTGTCTGTTCGAACTTCACGCAAAAACCAGCTGGTAGGTCATGGTCACGTATTTCGGTCTTAGAAGTAGTATTGCAACTTAAATACTGCAGCATGTCTCATCAAAATTGGTCAAGTTGAATTGGTACAGCCAGATCTTCATTTCAGTAGGCACCATTATGGTAGGAGAGCTCTAATAAAAAGAGACCTTTGACTTTTTTACTAAATAATTAATAGATTTATAATTATTTCGGGATTTTCCATTAAGCGCGAAAACCGATATTCAAGCAGGCGGAGCCGCGTGCGAAACCTAGTTTATTAATAATAGTCGTTTGAAGTCGTCACTAATCGGAGTACAAAGTACCCAGGTCAGAGGGCGGGCGAAGGGCGAAGTTCAGTGAACAAACTGAATCTACCAAATAAATACTATTTCCTTGTGCTCGGGTCCTGCGTCCACGACTGCATCTCAATTTACATTAAAGGTATAATAGTTTAGTGTTGGTTTCCCCTACCTATTTGTTTATTTTTGTCATAGAAACCTCTAACAGAATTTAAGTAATTATTGCCCATCTCACATCATTTTTCCGACTGGGTTTCCACCCTAAAACGTTTAAATTATTCTTTCATATTGGCATTATTTACGCAGTTTATTATATTAGTGCACATATTGTGCTTACAGATTGTTATTTACAAATCGCATTTCAATAGGTTAAGTATAAGGATTTTTGTGGGGATAAAATAAATATTATATAAAAATAAATATAAATAGTATTAAAAGAAGTTTAATTCCAACACAAAAATAGACCTAGGAAGCGACACCGAGACCACTTAAGATATTGCCATAACAGACAGCTCGACGCTTGACAGTGAATTGTATCAATGTCGTCTAATTGAATAATAGGCACCTGCCTAGTAAACAGGTCAGGAGTGCTGCCGGCCGCTTCCGCGGGCCTCTGACTCCTTCAGATTTTGTGACAACATTTGTGTACTTTATAATTTCATAATTTCTAGATGTTATATCCAGATAATACTGACAAATGATATGAAAAATTATAAATTATAAATATATATTATAAATTTTCATGGATAATAATCTTACGTGGCATACTCATATCACTGAGGTAAGCAGAAAGGTCTACAGATCCTTCCAATCTCTCAAGCGACTTCAAAAATTCTTATCTCCCCAAACTACAATAACATTTGCTCGGTGACTTCTTGTTCCTCTTTTAGACTATGGTGATGTCTGTTATCTCGATGCTACTCAGGAACTACTTGATAAGCTTAAACGGTTGCAAAATCTGTGCATCCGCTTCATTTTCGGCTTGCCAAAATATTATTACGTCTCTGAGTTTCGGTCAAGATTGAAGTAGTTACCAAACCGGCAACGTCGAAATTTACATGTTTTAGCTCTCATTTTCTCAATTCTTCATAATCCTAAGTCCCCAGTACATCTTCAAGAGCGTTTTGAGTATCTAATTCCAAGGGATGAACCTGGCCGCATCGCCACTTCTCTCCTTCTTCGTACTCCTTCTCACTCTTCATTCCGTTATGACAATTCATTCACTGTTTGTGCTTTTAAACTTTGGAACTCACTTCCACACCGCATACGCTACAGCTATTCCTTACATGTTTTCAAGAGTAAGAGAGCATTTCCTCTCCTTTTTAATAATTTCTTTTTAATTTTTATTTTGCAAAGTATTTAGTTGGTACGATATTTATTGAATTTCAGTATGTACACATTTGTCAGGTATAGTATTTCAGTTATTTATTTTATGTATTATGTGTTAAGTTTATTTCATGTCTGTTGTACTTTATACCCTCACAAGGACTGTCGCATCTTTCATATATCACAGGTTCGCTGGTAGAAATCTTAATTGTGGGTTAAGCTGGCCTCTGTACATTTATTTTAAATAACAATATTTTTGTGATTTGTACAATGAACAATAAATGAGTAAGTGTATAAATATTTGATTAAGGTCCGACTAAGTGATTTTGACTTACACCTGTTTTGTAATCACACTGCTTGGCGCCATAAAAAATACGCAATTAAATTTTTTTCCAGTAAATGAGTTATACACATATTTAGAATAGTACAAAAGACGTCTCAGCCTATTTTTTTAATTTGTCTTTTAAGAATAGTCAGATGCGCCCTTTTGTCTTATGACAGCAGGTATAAGTTTACAATATAGCCGCAAGTATTTTTAATCAAATACAATTAAATAACGTTTCGTTCGCTTGTTTTTAAGATAAATTATAATTCATTTCAAAGACAAATGTGTAAAAAAACTTAAAAAGTTTTGGTGAAATTTGTTACTTGGCCGTAATCTTTTGGCAACCATATTCTGTTTAATGTATACGTTCAACATATAAATTGAACAAAATAATACCTGTTTATATCTCGATCACGTCTCGTTTCTCGCGGGGGCGAAAACTGGGCTACGGCTATCCACCTTGCTCGTAGCAAGTGGAAGGAAGTGGTCTCTGCCTACCCCAATTCTTCGGTAGTATAGTGGTCAGTATACCCGCCTGTAACGCGGGAGACCGGGGTTCGATTCCCCGCCGGAGAGCCAGGGAAAAGGGCGTGAGTATATGTATGTATGTATGTATATCTCGATCCTCGTAGATTATATGTACATGTATCAAATTAATGTTTTTTCTACACCATGAAATATGATTGCCTATGTAGCAGCAGTGGTCGCAAATATGGGTTGTTAACTATTAGAGAAACCTAGAAGCGAGAAATAATATATTTAAAAAAATAATGTTATAATTAAGTCAGGGAGTACTTAGTCTTTTAGCCTGTCCGGCAAATAGACTTAAATATAAGGCAGGCAAGCGACCCCGGCCCCCGAGCTACTACTGTCTGTCTCTTATTACTCCTTCCGAGATAGTAGTATAATTACTTAAAATTCCATATTCCTTCCTCAATACACCTTTATTACGGATTATAGACGATCAGTAATTTCTTTTAATGTATAAATACAACAATATACTGATCCGTTAATTGCTGCAAATAGTAGCTTGTAAGTTCGGGACATCGGCAACACTTACCAACAATTGACAGTGCTTTGAGTTCTGCTGTGACCTGGTTAGATAGCATATGTAAATCAACAAAATCACAGGTGAAGATAACAAAAAAATAATAATAATAATAGCAAACTATCTATACTGAAATCGGATGAATACAACACAGTGTCTTGAAGTAATTGTAGAAGAGCACGAGCGACAGCGGCGGCGTATCATGAGGTGGAAGCTGCCGGCATGCTAAAAAATATGATCACATGCACATGCACAACGAATAGTTATAAGGAAAATTCGCTACATAAATGTACGAGTAATTTCGATCACGCGGCGCCTGCGCCACAAATAATTGCATTCTAATCACAAAATACTCACATATGTATAATATAAGACGTGGAACGCCTACATAAACGTACATTATTTATAAATCGACGCATCATCAATGAGCTCCTGTTTTCTTTTAGTGAGAATAAACAATGATTCTAAATATTTTTCGAATGAGAGAATTCAGGCGAAATGTTGGCGCCAGCTGTTCAAAGAATATGTTTTGTGGTTTTCTATCATACCGCGAATTATTTTATACCTAATACTTGTTTGAATTTAATTTTATTTTTGACGAATATGGACTGGGGATAATAACTTGTTTAAAATAAAGTAAAATAAGTCGTTTTATATCGTTACCAGAATACCGTTATCTATACTAATATTATAAAGAGGTAAAATTTGTTTGTTTGTAAGTTTGTATGTAGGGGGTAATATCCGGAACTAAAGATCCAAGTCTAAAAAAATGTTCACTGGTAGAAAGCTATATTATTCCTAAGTACTACAAATAATAATAATATAATAGTAGGCTATAAAATATATTTATATCATGCATATTGCCAAGCTATCACAATGTTTGTCTAAAAAATCGGAAAGAAATACCTTTTAAAACAGAATTATTCGCAAGTGACAACCCGCCTGGCCAGCGTGATATATTGAGCTAATTTACCTCCACTATCTGCGGAGCATCCTGCCCAGTAGTGGGATGTTTATGGGTTGTGATGAACTAAAGATTTGAGTTAAAAGCTCTGGTTTGTCAAACATAAGTATATTTTTTTTATTTCGAATACGGAACACTTCCTATAAAAATTACACGCGGACGAAGTTGCAGGCAAAAGTTAGTTATAAATCATATAATAAGTATGTAGAGAATATGTATATACATATTACACAGACAATCAGTAGACGCAGTAAGTAATACTTGCTATTTTATTAATAAAGTTAGTCAGTGGTGCTTCACATTAAGTGAATCAATATATTAATTAATCTGCATATTTTATTGGACTTTGTTTTCGAAAATTAGAGCAACAGCACACACTAGGCCAGTGTGGTAAACCACGGCATAATCCCCCTTACGAAGGGAGACCCGTGCCCCTATAGTGGCGATAAATATGGATTCAGGAATGTTAATCAATATTGATAATAACAATAATTCCTTTTAAATAACATTTAAAAAAATATAATCTACGTCTAACTTATAGATAAGTATTCCTAAAAGATGATTTAGAATAGGTAAACAATCGGTTTTCATCTGGATAGTTGTTTACAAGTGATGTCTGAAGAATACCACCGGTATTTACACGGGCCGTTAGATAAAACAGACGCATCGGATCCGGGTAGAACACTCCGTGGTAATCTTACCTAGAAGCGTTCGTGTCAGTACCAGTTGAGGGATAGATATATCGGGCAATAACATTGCCCTGTTATTTAATCAAAATTTACTGAGATCTCTAAGATGCTTGCGAAATGAGAGTCATTGTCAATCCTTCTTTTTTAAAGAGGAAGTTCACGACCAGCGATGGTCTTCCACGAGCTGATAATTTCAATGATGATGAATAAATCATAGATTCTGATTGTTTTCGTTCACTAGAACTTCTACTGTGATTTGTAACTACATGCGCTACCATTGTTCACAAACGATTCATTTGAGTCTATTTGTTTTATTTAAACTGATACAATATTATTGTAATGTGATATCAAATTTAATGGACCATTTATAACCGCAGTATAATTTATAAAACATTCTATGGGTCATACATTACCGTATACAACAGGCACTTTATATTATAAAATTATTTCGCAAGGCAGAATAAATAAGGAACGTGTTAAACACGATAAGGCTAGAAATAAATTGTGCTTAAAAACAGATGAGTAGAGAGCATAGGTAAATGAACTGGCTACAAACGCGTTATAAAATGAATAAACATTAAACACATCAACAGGCGCACGAGAGTAATAGGCACGGAAAGCTATCTGCGTTCTGGCAAAATATACAATTATTCAATACGAGAATAACTTTTTAACAAGTATCGTATTGATGTGGGAGAGAAATTTGCCGTTTGTAATCCTTTATAACCAATGTATCATCATCGTCACCAGCCCGTAAAAATCTACTGCTAGACGTGAACCTCTTCCTTAAAAACTAGATAAAAACCATAATTTCCGAGCTTGGCGACGTCTCGGAGATCGCGGTAGATTTTGATTGAATAACAAAGTAAAGTTGCTGTCCATCATCTCGGTACATCACTGAGCTGGTCCTCACAGGTCCACGGGAAGAGACGGGCCGGCGTTATCATTATTATGCCGCGTCATATAACAGTGTATACTTACAGCAAAATCTGACTCCCACCTATGTTAATATTTCTATAGCTTTCCGTGTTTCGGAGGTCACGTAAAACAATTTATCCCGATGTCCTGTCAAAATGGCTTGCGGGGTATCAGACAGCAGTCGACCACCTGAATTCGGCTCTCAGCCACATTCCCTACAATAATAGCAGACCCCGATTCATATTTTATAAGGCTAGGGTAAATAAGAACAGCGAAATTGCTCACTCACGTGGAAATGTTAAGATTCGCTTCGCAGAAAACAATCATGAAATAAATGCAATCTGGCTATATAATTATGCTTTTTGCCGTATATAATATATAAGTATATATACTTTTCTATTACTCTAATCTACTTTTTACTACTAAGTGAAAAAATGTGTGGATTCAGTGTTGCGGTTTGTATTGACACTCACGTACACACACAAAGCGTTGTTACTGTTTAGTTCATTATTGTATTTTATGATTTACCTGTATAAGATTACCTGTATTTTGTGGTTTTTTGCATCTGTTTGTGCCTAGAAGGGCATATATTATTATGTGTGTAGTGAGCATTAGTGATCTGTATAATTTAAGGTTTTAAAACTATAATTGTAAAAACAAAACAAATTTGTATTTTTGTATCATTCTCCTTAATGTACTTTGTAAGAAATATATAGATAATAATCGAGCGTTTGCAGAATATATGTGTTCATTTCGTTTTTGGTCTCCGAAAGTACGACCATGTGTCGGAGTTTCGGAAACGTTTGAAGTGGTTGCCCGTTCGGGAGTATTGAGATGCTCATGCTCTGTCTTTTCCTTATTATGTTTCTTATTTATCTGTTTGTGTAAAATAAAGAATAAATAAATAAATAGATATTACAAGAAATACATTATTTGTTAGCTATTTCCACTCTAAACAAAAAGTAAGGACACTTAATTTGGGAGTGCAATAGATACAAAAGGTAGCTCACCGGTTTTGGTGCAGTCCGGGCGGCCGTGCCTGACGGAGGTGTCGGGCAGGCGCTTGCCCTCGGGCGAGACGCACCAGCAGCCGGTGGCGGCGCCCGCGCTGGCGCACTGCACCGCGGCGTAGGTGCCGTCGGCGCGGCACCGCGGCACGTACGCCGACCACGCGCCGCTGTGCGCCCTCTGCGCGTACCGTTGCGCTATCAGACACGATGACTGCCCTTCTACGATCAAATATATCACCATCATCACCAGTCCATATTCGACCCCATTACCGTAGCACGGACCTTGTCAAGCTGCACACACCCATGCGGGCATGCAGGTTTCCTCACGAAGTTTTCCTTCTCCATCAAGTTCATGAATTAGAAATAACTCAGTGGTAGGGGACTGGGATTAAACCTACGACGTTTCGATCGTAAGTCATGTCTGGCACCACTACACCACCAATGTAAATGCAATTTATAGTAATAAATAAAAAAAAATATATCATTTATTATTTCATCATCATATCAGCCCACAGACGTACACAGTTGGACATAGTCCTCCAGTAATGGCCGCCACACCGAGCGCCTATGAGCAGCCTGCATCCACCGACTGTACGCGACTTTCACCAGGTCACCGGTCCACCTGGTCGAGGGTCGAACGTTGTCGAACGAAACACTATGTTTTTCGGTTGGGGGTCACCATTAGCAATTTAGAACCCCAACTTTTATTATTTAATTGTACAAGATTAGTTAGAGACGAAATCTTCGTGCGTGGAAGTGAAGATTATTTGATTAAGAGGTGGTTCAAGGAATTGTCATCCATCTAGAGCAGAGGTTCCCAGACTTTTTTTCTTACAGACCACTTTCAAAATTTAGCGGGTTCCGGTGGATCCCCTGCAGCTACATTTCTACCATATTCCCAAAACTCGACAAAAAATGTGAAGATTAGATCTAACTATGGAAATTTGCGTACGCCAACGCAGACCCCCGTTGAGTCTCTCGTGGTCCAGATGGACCCCTGGGGGTCCATCTGGACCACTTTGGGAACTAAGGATCTAGAGGATACTCTCCGATGCACCAGACTGATCAAGAAAATTGACTAACACTTAGTTACTTTGGATCGGCGGCCTAGAAAGAGTCGAGGGGAAATGTTTACAATTTTTGCACAAGCCTTTTGTCTGAAAATCATCGTACTCCCATTACTTGTTGGATAATAATATGATATATAAATATTTAGCGGAAATGGATAAACTTTCGTTCGTTGATAGATGGAAATTGATTTACTTTAGTTTAATTGTTCGAAGTGATTGTTCTGTAATCTGTATCACAGTTGTATGTCGTTCTGACTGAACTGTGTTCCCAGTAAATGGTCAACACACATAGTAACATGCTTTAAATTTTGATTTATGCAAATTGGTACCGATTCTGTTGTAACAGAACTTAACTAAATTTAGACCTTCCCTATCTTTTTCTAATGTCAAACGCCAAAACGAGTTTCAGTTTTGGTGCTCTCAGTTTCGTTTAGACATGTCAAAATTAAATGATTGGTATGAAAATTAAATGATTTTGTTAAGGTATAGTTTTACTAGCTTTTACCCGTGCCTTCATTAGCGCTGATGTCCTTAAATACGTGTCAGAGACCGTTAAAAATACAATTTTTTTATAACTTTTTAAATTGTTTTTCTATCCCTCGAAAACAGTTTCTTTTCGTGATAAACGATACTCTATGTCCTTCTTTGTACCCCCAACAATTTGTGTACAAAATTTCATGATATTCGGTTGAGTAGTTAAGGCGTAACAAACAAACAAGCTCGTATTTGCATTTAACATTAGATATGATTAAAATATGAATTGAAAATGTGTACCTATTAAATGAGTGACTATTGAAGGATCAGAATTTACCGTAGTCTGTGGAAGAGCGTGAGCTCTTCGTGATCGCAATAATTATTCCTGAAATTGCATGATATTTCTGCTGTCCAAGACCCTGATGTATCCTCATAGGTTCCACGGCACTCAAGGGCTTACTAGCTATTAGAATCAAAAAGTGAAATTTGATATGGTATTTGACGACTGATTGGTATATAGGTAGTGACTCCGCTTTCTGTGCCAATGAGTCCCGGATTCGAATCCCGGTAGGGACAAACTTTGCGTGATGAGCACAAATGTTTGTATCCGAGTCATGGACGTATTTATCTATTTATGTAGAGTACTTATCTATATAAGTATAAGTACCAAAGATACGGGGCACCCTAGTTTGGGACTAGATCAACGAGTGTGAAGTGTCCAGAATATATTATTATTATTATTTCATTAATATTAACCTGATAATCATGCGATAAACCCTGTGTTAGGTTACATTAATACGCAGATCTTAATAATTATAGACAACATCACGAAAGGTAGTTTTTTTTAAGCACAATGAAAATATAATAATATGAAAGTGTCTTTTCATTTACTCGCTGAATAATTATTAAATCGCTTATCTATACGGTATAGGTGTATAGTATTTGCCGTCGACCTTGAAATTTAACAGAACGAAGATTTTGAACGTCTTTCGATAAATTACAAATCTTTTGTAGAGTCATTTCAGAACAATTATTTGTGTATTCTATACACCTTGGTGTTCAATATTACTGTCCATATTACTTATATATGTAAGTATATTGTTTTGTTTTGTTCGAAGTGAGAGCTGCTGTTGGCCGTGAGGCCATGACAGCGTCACCGGGCAAGGTGGCGAGCGCGAAGAGCGCTCCAGCCTAACCTTTACGGCTGAGAAGTGGGGCGGCTAGCGCGAGGGCACCTCGAGAGGGTCTCGAGCCTCGGCATGGGCGTGATAGGGTCGTGAGGGTCGTGTAGGACGTGCCGGGGACGGCGGAAACGCGGGATTGCGTCCCGATCGGGTTCGTAAGTAAGTATATTATTCATATCCTAATATTATAAATGCAAATGTGAGTTTGTTTGTTTATTTATTCCGCTTTCACGCCTGTATCTATATTCAATCAATGATCATTAAATCTTGAAGACACATTCTCAAGGGTACATAGAAAAATATAGGGTTCTTTTTATCCCAAAAAAAAAATCTGTTCCCGAGGGATAGAAAATATTGTATTTTAAACGCTCTCTGATACGTATTAAGGGCATCAACGAGAGCAAAGTCATGTATAAAAGCTAGTTAATTATATATTCTACCCTTACTCTAAAATTGTATTTCAATTTTTCACTGTACAAAAAACAAGGTTGTAATATATATGTAAGATAAAGATAAATATATGTAAGAAGACAATCAAATGTTTGTGTTTCTTACCAACACAAGGTCCTTTTCTAGTGACGACGACCAGTTCCCCGGAGCACTGGGCTACCAGGAGGTGGCACCGCGACGGGTACGTTCGGCCGTCCGTGCCGCACACCGGCCGACGAGCGTTCGCCGAATTCGCCTCGCACGTCGCCACACGCGTGCTACAGCTGTCATTACTCTGAATGCCCCCTATTGCGCTCTGCACAAACATATCATATAAATAGATTAAAATCTAAACAAACACATTCTATTTTTTACATATTATAAAATTTTACAAAAAGTACCAACCATATATTGGCCGTAACTACGAAATGCATTTTTGCAACATTCGATTCATTGTACACTAAGAAAACACGAATTCATTTATTCCAAACATAAAAATAATTCCATTCAATAGTTCGAAAAATATCCTTGCTCAACAATACTTTACATTTTTTTTCTAACATCACTGAATTTGGTAATAATGGTATCTGTTTTGAAATGTGTTGCTTTTTTATCATATTACCTACAAAAAAGAACTGAAATCCTAAAAAAATAACTGTGTCAACGTGTGTGCCTGAGATCTAGAGCCACACTATTCGATTATACATTAGGTGCCAGTTTTGTTGATAATATTTAGTAGCTGTCACAGGTCATCCAATTGAAAAATACGGTTGGTAACAGTTCAGGGTAAGTCATAGTTGGAATTCTTTCCATTTGTTGCCTATCAGTCTTTCGAAGGTGTTTCTGCTGGTAAACAATTACGATTCCGATCTTCTATGGTATTTCATAGAATGTCTTTATTTATATTTATGATGGGTACTGAGGGAGATTAAAGGTTTTTAAATTGACATGTATAAATTTGACAAAAATTTACGAATGAAAAAACTGACATCATCAAATGTTGTATGAATTTAAATTAAGCGGTACCATATTTAACAAACATCAGAGCTAGACAGACCAAGGTGCTATAATATAATTCTAGTTTTCTTTGAACCTAGCTTAAACAATAGGCGCCCGTACATGTACAAACATTTATTATTGTTTTATTAACTATATAAAGGCTTCATTTAAATTCAATTTGCGGCTATTGTGTGTTGTAGGGGAATAATAAAAGACGATGGCCGATACTTGATCAGCAAGTAAAAGTCATACCTGAAATTAAAGGGACACTTCAATTTAATACAATAGTTATATACGTTGTGATTATAAATAGTCAGTAGGATAGTTTATATCGATACAACTACAAAACCTTCTTCCCATTTTTAATGTTTAAAATACTAGGGTTGGCTAAAACCTGTTTAACGGCAACGCTTAAAAAAGTTGTGTCAGCATAAATTTGAATTTCGAATCGCGCGCCATTTTCGACTCAATTGGTGAGTCAACCATATTTGTTTTAATTAAAACATAGACATTTACGAAAATAGTGCGATACAGCTTAAGAACGTTTGTTAATAGTGAAAATCCATTACAAAAATGGGAAAAAAATTATTGTGACGATTCGCAAGTTACGTGATCATTTCGGCGGGCATAATCGAGCGCCGTGGCCTGCTATTGAAAATTTAATCAAAAGAACCATGCCCCGATTTGGGACATATGGCATGCAGTGATAATTTATATAGCAGTGTTTTACTTTAGAAGAGAACAGAGCAGAAAAAAATGCCGTTTAGCGAATACACCTCGTACAGGTTGTTTAAAAGTGAAAATTAATTGTCAGTATTCTCTTCGTCTGTACTATCAAATCGTATAAATATGATTTCTAAGTCTTCTGATGGTGGAGTGGAGTTATACTTTGTATAATCTATCCAAAGTGGTTAGTATAACTACAGTAATAACGGCTTATCAGGCATATGTATCATTGATTTTGCGCTATGGTATTATACATTGGGGAAATTCCAAAGAAAAAGAGTCTGCATTTAAAGGCAAAAAAATGTATAAGGTCAATCTGTGGTCTCAAATCTACTGACAGTTGTAAGCCTTATTTTAAGCAACTACGTCTATTAATATTACCATCAATATATATACAGGAAGTTGCAATTTTTGTTAAAAGTAATTTTCAGGATTTTCAGGATCATAAAGAAGCTGTTTTAAAAAAGAAAGTTTTCATGGAATGGCTCTTAATATTTATAATAAGTTACCTATTGAAATAATTATGACAAATGAAAGTAATAAATTTAAAATTTTTTTAAATGATTACCTTATCGATAAAGCATATTACACTGTGACGATGTGATACTTAAGGGATAAAACCTTGAAATACCTATGTTCGCAAAAAAGAATTTTGAATTGGAATTTGGAATTATTTGCACATTTTGATGTTTAAAATACTCTAGAAACCAGATTATAGTTAATACGTGAACACAGGTACCGACGGTTAGTGCAGCAATTTTTCAAACAGCAGAAGTAACCTTTTAAGTTTTTTCTGATAACATATAAACATAGTATTTTGTTTTATTGATATATCGAGATTGTATTCTTTCTTTAATAAATAAGGGGTATATGAATGTCAACCCATAAGAAGCAATATCAACTGCATCGATGTTAGTACATATATCAATTTTAAATCTACCATCAGAAGCTGTGTGTTCGCTAAGGCCAGTAGTCCTTTCGGGGTGACCCCGTCGTTACCAGGCCACATTGACTGACTTTTATGGTAAGAATTAGACATTACTGACTTAAATGGTTTCAATAGGATGGCACTACCTGCCTCACCGTACCTACGTGAAACAATAATTTTCTTGGAAACCAAGTTTTCAGGTCCGTGCCATCTCTCGTTTTGGAGACCAAAACTGGCCGCCAAGGAGTTGCAATTTAACTTGTTTGGACTATTTTCTCTGGTTTTTTTATTTTTTTGATAACTAAAGTCTACGCGAACCACTCTGAGAAAACTGAGGAACTCAAAGAAAAAATTGCAGGTTAAATTCATCAAAGCCCTTACTGCAAAATGTACTGCAAAATTTCCTAAAAAGAGTGCATATCTGCCAATCGAGCAACGATGACCATTTAACCGACATTTTGTTTCATGCGTAAATGTCATCTCTACTTCCATACATATGTTGAATAAAATATAAACGAATCACAAAATTAATATATTTTAAGCTTTTAAAATTCAAATTCTGCGACTTATTATATTTAAAGCTTTATCTTTTAACCTTTTAAATTCAAATTCGTTGTTTCATACCTTCGTTATTTCTCCATTTATAAACAGACATGCACAGTTGACAAGGGCTTAAACACTCTTTCTATTGCATTTGAGTTATTGCACATTGAGCGGTTTAAGCAAAGATTAGCGTGGCTCGGTGTTAGACGGGATAAAAATCTAACATTTAGTTCAGAACTAAACTCTATGTTTCGGAAGGCACGTGAAACAGTGGCCTACCGGTATTATGACAAATGAAATTAGTCGTCTGGGTGATTGAGATGCATACGTGGATTACGTCATCCCGCACCCCACCATCTTAATCTGCACTACAGATGCCTCCTCAGCAATAATAGTAGATCTTGACCTAGGTCAGTATAATGCTACGGAGAAGGAGACATATTACTACATTGCTTACTATATTCATTTTTTTTTGTGTTGCAAAGAGAAGAATAAAGCAATAATTAAATTAAATTATATTTTCTATTGAATTTAAAGATATAACTGTACAACCATCATCAGCAGCATCAGATCATATCCACAAATGTTACGCTGCTGGCATTAACTTTACGATTAGGCAAAGGTAAAGGAGATTTCGCCTCTCATACAGATGCGCACCGCGCAACTTGTACCACTTCTTCTCGGCAAGAAACAGGTACCGCTGAACACGTAGATTTTAGATAAAGAGCAAATTTATAAGGATTACAACAAAAAAATTCCTCAAAATTAATTTCGTAGTTTTTGCATGATGCGCGAACAGCTAATCTCTATCATTTTATTTCTATAGAAGAAGATAGATTTCTATAAATAAAGGTAGAAACATACTAATGTATTGCGGCATGTTATGAAGTGTTATGGTATATTTATGAATAAACTGAATGCTGCCTTGGATCCGTTCTCGTGGACTACATCTTTAACGGTTATTAAGTTTATAATTTAAATTTTACCCATATTTAAGCTCTTTTTAATTTTATGCATTAACTTTAAGAACTTCTGACAAAAGTAGTATATTTCTTTTCTGAAAATTTCTCTGTCTGCGTATAAAATTTCGCCAAATTAGTTCAGCCGTTTCAAAGTAGTCCAGATCAACAAATAGACGGTCTGACAAACAGACAAAAATTTAAAAAATGTAGAATAACTTGCTAATAACCATACTTCTTAAGAAAAGTATTTCAAAAACAGAGACAGCCACTTCAATTTTGTTTGCACAATATGTTTCTAGAGCTGAATTCATGTGGATTCGTATTCACCGACGAATACGGGTACCTACCCGTATTCCATCCATTCTCCGAAGCTGTCGAAACTTCATCTGATATCTGCGTTGTTTTTCCTAAGCTGTTTATGATTTCCTCATTTGTAATGGGCTGAAGTGTTGAAACAAACAACCGAATAGAAACTCTGTATATCCCTGCAAACCTGAGGCTATGTGACACTATTGTTTCTTTGAAACCTTGGTTTTTCTTATTCCATTTTTATAGGGGACATACCGCAAGTATATTCAATGACAACCCTTAGATTTACAAGTGTATCGGCTTGTTTGGGTCTGTCAAGTTCTGTTGGTCTAGAGTCGTCTGATAATTACAACAATTAGAAATTGTTGTAATTACTAAAATTAACGACTAACATTATTTAGAAACCACACGTATTCAGTTTTCGACGCATTCCGAAACACAGAGAAAGGTTCATCATCATCATCATTTCAGCCCGTAGTTGTCCACTACTGCACATAGGCCTCTCCAATCGAATTCAAGCGCGACCGGTCCATAGCCACCTGCATCCAGCGAGACCCAGCGATCCTCACCAGGTCGTCGGTCCATCTCGTAGGTGGCCGTCCCACAGTGCGCTTGCTAGTACGTGGTCTCCATTCAAGGACCTTCTTGCCCCATCGGTCAACCGACCTTCGCGCTATGTGGCCTGCCCATTGCCACTTCAGCTTGGTTTGGACTTTGGTTCTTCTACGGATCTTCTCATTTCTGATTCGATCTCGTAGAGAAATACCGAGCATAGCCCTTTCCATAGCTCGCTGCGCGACATTGAGCCTCTAAAAAGTCCTTTTGTAAAGCACCACGTCTCAGAGCCGTAAGTCATCAACACACATTGGTTATACACTTTAGTTTTCAGGCACTGAGGAATTTTGGACGAGAAGACGTTTTGTAATTTACCGAACTTTAGAGAAAGGTTAGATCTAAGCTAAATGTTAGAAAGGGTAACCCTTGTAATACCTGCCTATAATAAGCAGAGCTTCTCGAGTATACTCAAAATGCTCCAGATAATACTCCCTACAGTGAGATATGGTTCCGAATATTCGCCAAAGAGGAAATCTTACTGGCATATCTTTTAATATATACACTCATCACACTTAACCTTTTGAAGGCTGCTACTGAATATGCCTATGTTCAAGCCTCCTCCATTCAAATGATGATAGGAACGCAGTTGAACAATGTTGAATAGAAAATATAGTGTTATTCAGTACATTGATGTATTCATTCCCCAGTTCATACGGGGCCCACTGGAAAATATGGAGTGACGCTTTTAATATACTGACATCACAAAGCGTGTGTACGTATATGTAGGATATTGTGAAGCGTAGTCTTTCTTCGACAAATGATTGGAGCAGGTGGCAATGCCATTGCTTTCTGTTTCAATTGGTCTCAGGTTCGAATCCTGGTAGAGACGAACTTTGTGTCATGAGCACGAGTATTTGTACTCGAGTCATGGACATCTATCATGATGTATTATCATTTATTTATATAAGTATGTATATCGTTGTCTAGTAACAAAACACAGGCAATCCTAATTTGGGGTTTGCACCTGAGTCAATGTATGTGAAGAAAAGGTGTTCTAAATATTATTACTATTATAACTATCATATTTAAGGTTTGTTTATCATTAACGTGTAAATGACAATGTTCATTTAACCTTCCTATTGCGATAACTCGCTAATAAATTAATGTCTGTGTGTGGCACAGACTCAGAATACTCTGCGAATGTACGATAAATAGACAACCGGTAACTGTCTAATAGAATCCTGTAGTCCGTCACGCCAATCTGATAGGCGCACGAAACACAAAATACCTGTCTATTAGATAAGTGGACAGCGGTAAAAAATACTCGTACATATATAGACTGAGAACTTGTATGTATATTTATATAGGTTATAATGCAATTAATGCTAGTATCCCGGAAGGCATAGGTGTACAAATGTACACCCACACTTCACCTTTTTAGTTCGAGTACAAATTTCGTTTCCTCACGGTACTTTCTATTACCGAAAGCAATTGATAATCTTTATCGATTACTCCAATGTAATTGAGCGAGCTCTTGACCACTCGCCTATCAATACAATTGACACTAATAATGTTTTAAATTTAATGTGCATTTATAATTATATATATTTACATGTTATCTGTTCATAAGCTTGCGGACCTTACCTACTTATTCTGTACAGTGAAGTATCCAATTATCAACACTTAAATTACAATTATGCACTCGGCTCTCAGTTCAAACGCACGAGCTGTTTTTGAATGAGGTTAATACAAAAGTCAGTAATTCGGTTTGTCACCAATGAGTATCTAACAGACATAGTTTTTTATTAAATTTAAGACGACAAAATATGTGAAAAGTAGCAACTCTGTAAGTAATTAAATTGATATAATAATAATTTGTGGTAGATAAATAGCAAATCACTTTAAAAACTAATTAAGATTGAAAACTTGTTCGTTGAAAAAAAAAACAAATATAAAAAAACTAATTAACATTTACCTTTAAATTCGTTGTTGCTCCGTTGATAATACATATAACATTAAGAAAAAGTAAACGAGTCACTAATTCATTCATATTTATATAGTTTTAAAAACGATTTTTTTTTAAATCAGTTAATAGCTGCTGTTATTATATTTATTACACTTGTTCACAACAAAACAGCACATCTGCAGACCGGTCGAATAAAGACTGAGTTTTTACCACCATGTTGGCATTATACTGCAGTTTGTATAGAGTTGCTTTGTAACTATGAAACTTGTGGAATACAATGCGGTTTGGTGGCCGGGACGTTCGTCGGGACTGAGAGTTAAAAACAGAATAAAATACAATAAGGATAAGTTCCCGATCCACCGCCCCCGCACCACGCCGCGCTCGCCCTGCCACCGGCAAAAAGCGCATTGCGCGTACGCACCGTACCCCGCCCACCGCTTAGCTTATTCGTCTCGATCTAAATCTCTCCAGAATAGAGATAGCTCTCGCGATTTTGGGGAAATATAACTACAACTATGGGTTAAGGTAAGTTAACTGGTATTAGCCGACCAATAATTTTAAGAAAAATATAAATAAAGTGATGAAGTTTTAAGAAAAATACGTTTAAATTAAAAAAAAAATCATGCCTATTAACCCCATATGAGGTAGACAAAGGCGTACATAATATATACACGTTGCGCCGAGATTTTTAAGACCCGGTATGACCGGTGACGAGCCTGACACCATGCTTCGAGAACATGACGTTACACGAATACGTTCATAAAAGTAATAAAATAAATATGGGCCGAGAAATGTCTTGATATTGGACATATGGCCTCCTATAATTACTGTCACACCAAGTGGCTATGAGCCGCCTGCACCCACTGCATCCGCTTGCATGCCTGCGACCTTAATAAGGAAGTCACATAAACAATCTTGGACTATTCCCTAATGGGAATACACTAATGTGTATTGACACTAGTGGAAATAGTCCAAAATTGTTTACTCATTTTGTGCTTGCAGGTTAAAATAAGGCTGACGTACTTGAGATTTCCACACATCTTGACTCCATCGGCCTACATTTCAAATGTATATTCGTCTCTACAACAAACAGCAATCTAGTGTTAGTTATTCTACTGTGATTTCTTGCTTATAAAGTTCTAACAACGCTACTGTAAAGTTGAATTGGCGAATCTCTAAGTGTTAGCTTAATGAAAACTTGTTAGGTCGCACAGCAGCAGTCCGTGATAACGATATAACGCGGATCTTTGTGTAAGACATACAGTCAGAATTCCTAGACTATTTTGGTAGTACTTATGTAAATAATGATAGAGTACCTAACATACGTAAGCAAAATTCTCTATGACCTCAATAAAGTGGGCCTTTCGGTGTGCTTTAAAATTAATGTGCAGAAGACCAAGATTATGAAAAATATTATGTTCCTCTCCACCTAGTAGAATTAAACGCCTCCTTTCTCTGATTTCAATTGCATTACGTCTTATCTAAGTAGCGTCGTCCAGTTAGGTAAAGTTAAATATCAATTAAATATATTCAAGAAAGAAACGTACGGGAAACTACGTGACATCTTGTCAAAAATAACGTAATGCTAAGATGTATTAGCTAATGCGTGAAGGCTGTGATGACTTACAGATCACAAAAATGGTAAATGAATATGAACTTATTTAGATACTTTAGATCACTGATAGGCAGCACAAGACCGGCAACGTTGGCAATCTCTTGTTTCGGAGGCCAAGCCTCGCTTTGGGTCGCTGCGCCATAGGAGTAAGTAAGTAAAATCACTGATACCCAAAGTGGTATATATCGACCCCCAGGGGTCGACGATGACCTGTAAGGGGTCTACGCCAACTGTCAAAAACACATTTGAAGTTAATACATTTACAATAATGTTATATTAACGAAGTTTTGGGGATCTAACCAAAAGTAAAAAAAAACATTACAAGTGATCCACAAAACAAAAAAGTTTGAGGACTTCTGCTTTAGATCATTCAGAGAACATTGGAAAAGGCTATACTTGGAATTCCTATGCGAAACGAGTAAATCCAAAGAAGAAGAAGAGACCCCGACAAAGCTCAAAGGCTACATACATAAATAAAGTGATACTGACAGACGTTAGGGCTATAATGTATGGTATGGTGACACTGAAATTGAAAGCTTTGCGGGGGTCGACCACCGACCAGGTCGACTGATGACGTAATGAAATCACAGGTGAATGCAGCTGCTTCACAACTACTCGGTGTGGCAATCATTACAGAAGGTCCACATCCAGCACTGGACGTGTGACGGCTGTGTGTAGTACGATGATGATATAAGAAGCCAGACACAAGTACCAATACAAAAAGTTACCTGAAGGTCACTACCACCGCGAATGGGGTTATTTAATACATTTTCATATTACGCTTATACTATATTTGTCATCATCATAACTAACCCCTGGAGGTCCATGCTGAGTATGGACCTTCTCCTTGAAAAGAAGGCATTGGTCATAATCTTTACGCTTGGCATACATCTTGGATCGCAGTAGATATCGATGGAATAATAGGATAACGCAGCTGCAATTATCCTGGTACACTAGTCACTCATCTGGCTCTACAGCATCCACGAGAAGAAATGGAGTGAAGCTATTATTATGCCGCCAACACACAACAGCTTATATTTATGAAACGCATTTTTTTTTTTAATAAGAAAGTTGGTACACATCCGCTTTTTAATAAAAATACATTTTACATTTGTAATTGACATAGTTCTAAAATTTCATCGATCCAGTCGTTCTCATTCGCAAAAGTATCAACCAACCATCAGCCCAGATATAGGTCAGTCTTTTTCGACTTTTTCCTGTAAGCTACCGGATTCATTATCCAACTGAATCAATAGTTCAACAACACAATACAGTTCACACCACACCATATTTCAAGTGGTATAACTCCTTAGAATGAACCATATAACATCACCCTTACCATCTTTACGATAACAACTCCAGACACAATACAAGTCTGAAAAGTATGGACTGATAGAAGAAATATCACGTTCTGTCATAACTTTGTACGCCCAAACAACGCCAAAATACTCCACTTGTAGCTGTAGCTTATTATAGTAACATTTTGTTACATGTTTAGATAATTACGATAATAGTGAACAATGAACTTTTATAATAATAATAAAGTTTATGTTTGACGTCAAACACGTGCAGTGCAGCGGGCAAGGAACCGGGGAAATCCGAGATATCGATTTAGACCGCTTGCTGAGTGGCTCCGAACGAATAATAGCGGCACCCCATTTCTTTTTAGTCGTAACATTGTAGAGTCGGCTGCGCTATACACAAGAGTCATCCCGAGATGTAATAGACTGCCGTTACACATCTACTACGATTTTTAAGACGCTTAACTAATATTGAGACGAACGTAAAATAACTTCTCTCACTGACAAAGATACAATACATATATAACTATTCCTCACGGCCCGCCCGCCCGCACTTCACACTTTGTACACAAATATTATCACCAAAATAGCACCACCTATCTGATTCTAATAGCTACGATCCATCTTCACGACAAAACAAATACACATATATTGTATGAATATGAACTCAACCTACATACAGTACCTATATACCTAAATTCACGTATGTAGGTACTATGTAGGTAAATAAGAGTTGTTGTGTGGCATCGGCATAATAATAACATCATTCTATTTCTTCCCGTGGCTGCTGTGAGGACCAGCTAAGGGATAACCGCGGAAGACTGCTCACGTGATTCCCGCGCTCGGGCGCAAGGGCCAAGGCGGACGCCGCACAGTTTTTAGTGGGTGCAATCGTCACATAACCGTTGTGCTGTACCCTCGGCGCGACGGTATGGATCAGCCATTTTCTGTGCGTAAAAAAAAGGACCAGCTAAGGTATGTGATGATAATGGGCAGCAGCGTTAATTTGTTATTCAATCAAAATCTACTGCGATCTCCAAGACGCCGGCCAGATATGAGAATTATGGCAAATCCCTCCTTTTTAAGGAAGAGCCGTATGGCCAGCGGTGTACCTCCACGGGTTAGTGACCATGATGATTATGTAAGTACCGTGTAAGTATCTACATACCTACATAGGATTTTTCATTTTAACCGATAAGAGTTTTATAGTATTAATGTATATACGTCTAAAGTATTATATATAGTGTTTGTTTTATTTCAGTGTAAAATTTACAATGTAATGTTGCCACACTACAAACTTGATATTGTATATTACGAGTATGTCGAATTTACATAAAAACAGATTTTTGAACCGTTTAACTGTTTTAATTTGTTTAATACTTATAGTTTGGATTTATGCAAGTTCTCATAAAATGAAACACCGCCACTTGGACAGGAATGGCAGACCGATGCATTCATTCACAGAAAGAACTTGTTTAAATATCGACACGACCCTTAGAGGTAAGAACCCGTTCCATAGTGTTTGTCTTTATTTAGCCAGAGTCTAGATTAGAAGGATATTACTGTGAGTGGGATTCTATCATATGTTACTTTCATAAGATGTATTATTCTAATGCGATTAGATATCTGCCACACAGGCCTACATTTGTGTTCCCCTAAGAAAATTAACTAGTTTTCGGCTGCTATTTGGTACTAAGTTAGGAAAAAATATTTAAAAAATGCTGATGAATCATTTTTTCAAGAAAACTTATTTTCAGTTATGATTTTGTGTTGATATTTTCAACTTTATAGTTTTTACCCGCGGCTTTGCCAGCGAGGATTTTTTATTTACTCGAAAACCTTCCCCGTCGTGCGCTATAATTTCATCACAATCAGTGTCTCCGTGTTCAAATATTTATGTATAACATGACAATTGGTTGAACTGCATAGAAGTTGATGTGCTGCAGCGCTATCTATGGTGCGTTCATGTGCCAAGTTTGATAGTGATCGGTCAAATGGTGTTGGGGTTTATCAATCTCATATATCCGTATCGATACCAACATATACCAACATACCAACATGAATACATATACCAAGCGTATATATCAACATGATCGTCTCGGATAGGTGACTTTGTAGTCTCCAAGTGTTGAGATTAAGATTATAGTTCCATAATGAGCTATGGAATAAAACGGAGTATTGCCAAAGAACAGTTTCTAATCTAAATTTTAATCTAATATTGCGCAGCAATTTTGCGTGTAATCATGCCAAATCTGGTAGAGCTCCAATAGTACACATATTTGTTAAAATTATCTCAAATATTCAAGTTCGTATATTCAAGTTCAAGTTCGTAGCACCCTTAATCGACAAAAGTGTATGAGAAGATGTACGGATGTGGATGAGGCGAGAGAGGTGTATCAAGATCGTAGTATGTGGCAAACTGTGGTCTCTGCCTACCCTTATGGGATGCCGGCGTGAGTGTATGTATGTATCTCAAATATTATAATTATTACGTGTATTATGCCATGTGGACTGGATTAATGACATGATGTAGAGAACTCACGGCCGCTCACTGTGGTTACCGTTAGAGAAGGACTATGTTCAATATATCTGAATGCTGTTCACACCGAAGCCCGGAGTTGGTAGCCCTTAATGTTGTTTCTATTCATACGAGCGAACCAGCGCCACTTACACGCGGGTCATGTGTTTACAACATAAAGTCAACAATTATTATATTCTAGTACTACATGTTGCACCGCATCTACGTCCGCATGGTTTTTCTGCTCTTTACACATCTAAACCATTATAAATTGTTAAATGTCAAATTTTATAAATAAAGATATTAAAAAACCAAATCTGTCGATGTGTGTTTGTTTGTATGTTCGAGCTTCACGCAAAAACCAGATAGTGGATTTTGGTCAAACCGTTACAGTCTTAAAGGTGCTATTCCGAGTTAAATACTGCGGCAGGTTTCATCAAAATCATTCCTGTACAATTAAAGATATAGCTTGATCCCTGTTTTAGTAGTCACCGTTAAAGTACGAGAGCTGAAGTAAAATTTGGTTTTAAGGCTTTTTATTGAAGCTTGAACAAACAAACAAACGAACATCAACGGATTTGGATTCAGAAGCCCTTAATTAGACGATCTGAGTAGTTTCTTTTTAAATATCTTTAATTTAGAAATTTTGACATTTAACAATTTTATATGATAATAGTACTAGCTTTTACCCGCGACTTCGCCCGCGTGAATGTCGATTTTTTTGCTACATGAGAAATCCCGAAACAATCATAGATTTATATAGAAAAGCCTTTCATTCAATTTTACTCGAGCTATTTTACCTTAACGGCGGTTACGGGACCGATTTTGATGAAACGTGAACATTTGATGAACAGTATATAAGCTGGAAGGCTTTAAGACTGTAACAGTTTGATCAAAATCTATTCCCTGGTTTTTGCGTGATGCTCGAACAAATAAACAAACAAACATCGAAAGATTTGATTTCAGGAGCTCTTAATTAGTGGATCCGAGTAGTTTTTTAAATATCTTTGATTTGTAAAATTTGACATTTCACAATTTTGTAATAGTATAGAAAAAGTGACACTACAGTGATAACCTAACTGAAATAGATTCATATAACAACTAGATATTGTTTAAACCATATTTTATAATAACAAATTACATCATGTATTAAATTAGGGGAGGTCTATGCCCCTGTAGTGGGGATGATGAAATTATATTCTATTATATCTAAGTACTCTGTACATAATATAATTGTTAACGTATACTTTTGTTTTATTTCACTTACATCATCAGCCAAACATAAGACATGCTTCCTGCGTCCTGACACCGGTCCGTGCAGAGCAGATATTCTTTCATGGTATTTTGATGTGAAAAGACGCAAATGCTATCGATTTTTTTGGGGAGGTTGTCAGGGCAACGGAAATAGGTTCGAAACGAAGATGGAGTGCCACAATTATTGTTATCTTGATTTGAACACACAAACAGGTAGATTTTATATACATATACTATAGATTCTCATGAATATAGAAACTTGGTAATATTTTAGCGATCTAAGGTATCTTGCCACACAGATTGCATACCTGTTGAGCAGCGCTCATGAATTCTGCATGCAAGTACACATAAGTTTAAAGGTTAACAGAATGGAACTGATTATATACCAAATAGAATTACTGTCTGATTGATATACAATAAATGCCGCAGACGCCGTACTGAATGTAACATATAAGAACATATTATACAGCTACAGACAAAATATGTTTTGTATAATCAGGAGTTGGTTTAGTTACTAAGTCATATTCATTACTGAATGACGTATTGAATTGGAATGAACTTGGCATCGACATAAGGCATATTGAGTATATATTTTATTTACGGATGATATAACGCTCAGGGCGGAATCGTTGACAGCTTAGCATTTAAAAATTTATGTTTGATGACTTCAGTAGAGTGTCTCATAAGCTGATGATAAACACACATTGTATCGTTTTAACCAATAGTCTTAAATAGTTTTATTCACGAAGCTATTTTAGATTACGTATACTTAGGACAAGACGCTCAACTAGGTAGATCCAACTTCGACAAAGAGGTCAGTCGCCGAATCCAACTCTACTGAATAGCGTTTGGGCAACTGTATGACATTTCCTCAAAAATATCGCAATGCCTTAAGACTAAGGAATTTAATCAGTGCAAATTACCAGAAGAGCTACGGATATGACATGGCCACTGACTATGGGCATTATAAATAAGTCGGTGTTACCCAGCGAAGAATGGAAAGAGCTATTCTTGGAGTTTCTCTGCGAGATATAATAGAATCCAAGATTATCTGGGAAAAAATGAGAATCACCAACAAAGCAAAGAGTTACAAAGATGAAATAATAGACGTCGGCACAAATAGCTCGCAGAATCGATCGACGTTGGCATCATTAGATATGATAGAAGTCTTGAAATAACGAGCCCAAGTGGAAAACTTGGTATGGGTTAACCTTCGACTACGGAGACCGATAATGTAATAAAGGTTGCGGGTAATCGGTGGATGCAGGCAGCTCAGGGTCACTTGGTATGACGTTCTTTGAAAGAAACTTATGTCCAGCAGTGAACGTATCTCTGCTGATATGATGGTGATTTTGATGATTGTATAGATATAGGTATAATGTGTGGTACTAGCATAATTATAATGTTAATGTCTTCCCGTCCCTCTATCCTATGTTCTATTGTGAGAGTTAAATAAGAGATAAACGAGGATAATGGGCAGCAGCTTTATTCTGCGAGTCAACAAACATCTATTGGGGCACCTAGACAAGGCACAGAATAGACGTGAATCCCTCCCATTTATTGAATAGTTCTATATCCAGCAGTGGATTTCCAAGGGCCGATGTTGATGACACAGATGCTATAATTATGTATTAAAAAAATGCGCCTGAATAAATTGTGTTAGCAATAGAGTTCATGGTTAATTGCGATAAATTTTTTGCCGGCGCTCGAATTGAAAATAGATTTTTTTAATTATATTACTGGTTTTTCTTGACTGGTTACATAATAAGACAATGATGGTTTTATTATTTTATTTATTTTATTTTATTTAACAAATAAAATAACATTGCGGTTATACTAAAAGATGTAATATCACAATTAATTATATTTATAAAGTGTGAATTATTCTTTTTCAGTGGAAATACCAAACTTCTGTTCGTTGTCATTTGATTACGGTAGATGCTTTGGACATTACAATCGGTGGGGATGGGATAAATTAGCTAAGTATGTAGTACATATACGTAATAGTATATAATACGTAATAGTATATAATACGTACTTTGGTTTGTAAAACTGTTTGCAACTCGCAAAACAACTGTCATTTTAATTGACAGTAATGATACTCTTGATTCTACCATATTTTTTTGTTTGAAAGAAAATTAACTTAATAACACCATGCCGTACTGAGGGCATGGATATGACATGCACTTGATTTAGTAAACTGCATGCAGTGCTTGCAGTCCACTAAATCAAGTGGGTGGGTGGTGGGGTGCCCTTGTGTCTCACCTTGGGATTTAAGCCTAGCATTCGTTGCCATGGTAACCCACACCTACGTCTATTGTCAAGAATCATCGTCTATGGTTGTAATAAATATATTGGATTATCGGACGTCAAAGTTACTTACTGTACGGAAACGTAACGATAAACTCAACAGGCTGCCGGACTGGCGGTTTTTAATGATACACATCAAATGAGTTTAATGGACGCTAAATTAGTTGAAGCTTAACATTAAATTAGTTATTAACATATTGATTCATTACTGCTCGGGATCTGTGTTTTACGCCTTATTTGCCTGTAGCAACAGAGAAGAAACGCACCATTATCATCAAATTGAAACCAATCAGCATTCGGAGAGTTACTATTTAGTGGTAGATTTAAATTAAAGCGACGATGACGTTCCCAAGCATCTATTAAGTTTGAAGGAAATACATATACATTTACGAGTAGATGTATACGGAGTCAGTTTTCGACAATCAGAGCACAGACTCGCCCATTTGGACGCATAGTCAGAAACATAACGTTTATGGAATGATTGTTTTATTTTACAGAACTTGTAAAAGACGTATATATTCAGGTTGTGGAGGTAATCAGAACAATTTTGAGACTCGAGAGGAATGCCTGAAGACATGTCTTTCACCTCCAAATAACACGTTAGTGCGATCTCGCCAGTACACCACTTGTGTGCCTTTCCAGATACAAAGTTTACAATAGACGAATTCAATATAATAGTAAATAATAAAAAAAATAAAGTAATATAGCATTAATGTTGTATGAAATTCTATAAACAATTGTTACTGAAAATAGTGCTTTATTAAATTCACAGAGCGATTTCGTCGCGCAGTCTTCGATACGAGCACTAGAGTCCGTTATGCACAGTGCGCGTCGTACATAGTCATTTTGTATTGAGTGCAAGCCAATCCATTTCTTCTCTAAATAATTCCACTGCTCCACCGCGGGAGCAACTAAAATCAACATTTGTGCCTTATAAGAATGTATACTGAATAGTATTTTTTAGTCTCGAGAGTCCCGGTAGTACAGTGAAAAAGGCCTCGCCCCAAATCAGATAAATCTAAAGGCCTTAGGTTTAATCCCTGGGTGGCACGCCAACATTACAATGGCTTCTCTTTTGAAAACATGTAACTTGAGCTCCGGTTAGTGTTTCAACAACGTTGCGCGTTAGCAGAACTGTGAGGGGCTTATGGGGATGACGTCAGAGAGCAATCTGTGATCTTAACCCGCCCTACAGACTTATCCTTTGTAAAAAAAAGTACAGATTCACGTAAAAGTCGGAATAATGCTAGGCCGAGAGAAACTGAAGGGTATTCCTTTATGAGTTTTAAGATAAAAATTTATGCACCTCGCAGTTCCTTGCGATTCATTAATCAATCAGTGCAGAAATTTCCCTTTATTTCATTATTATATCGAGTGTTTATTATAGATCTTCTGTTCATTGTTAAAAAAATTAAGGAGTTGCATTCATTTGTCTAATTAAAAAGTATACAAGTAAGTACGAAATGATTACAGATTGTATTTTAATCAGATGTTATTATTTTTTGTTAAACAACAACAGAAATGAATAAATGTGAATACCATAAATTATTGAATATTTAATATGTGCTTTGATAACTTGTATTATTGCACTTCCAGTGATGTACTTGATAGAAGCGTACGATTATTAAAAAATCAACAGCTATTCTTCGGCAAATGTCTGCAGCATTATGAAGTAGGAAAATGAAGTTCTTAATATCTGCAAAACATAAACATTATTTGTTATTACTTAAATAGTTATTATAGTGATGTTAAACAGTGTTATATAATACCGGCGTCAAGGATATGCGCAAATACGCAAATGCCTACCCGCATATTGTTGCGTGGGCTGTGTGCAATGTTAGAGCACGCACTATCTGTGCAGATGATGAATGGGATTAAAATGGCCCCTGAAACAACGGGGCTGAGACAAAGCCTTGAATTATTTTTTATATGCGATCTTTAGCTGCGAGTGTAATTATGTTAGCAATAGAGTTGTATAGACAACTCTCGCTCGCATCCTATGAAATGAAAAAATGAAAAAAATGAAGAAATGGCGTCAAATCAATGACGCTATTTCTAATCCCATTATTTATTTGTGCGGGTAGATTTACGCTTTGCCCTTCCGTAAATAAAATTTAAAAATATACAAATATTATACAATGCGTAAATGTACGAAGGTACTCTTACATATTAGCGGTTCTACTGACTAATAATTTGCACACACTAACAAATATAAGTCGAACAAGGCCTTTATTAGTTAGGTTGATATTTTCATATGGAGTTTCACGGGCCCACTATACTAATACTCACCGTAAGCATTGTTCGTACACCAATGGTAACCATATCCAAGGCTTTCATACTCATTGGTACCTGAGCGCGGCGTAACATAAAATAAACAAGTCTTCTGTTTTTAATATCCATGTATTCCCAGGGCAAATCATACACGGCTATAACTAATCTTTCACCCTGGTGAAATAAAAATAATTTATATTTAACTGGATTAAAAAAAATGAATGTTTCTCATGTATATATGTTATTTAATAAATGATTAAATAAATATTCATGTCATCAAAATGAATACAAAGTAAATAGAGTGCCATACTGAATAATTATTTAGTTTTAATTAATAGGGCACCTGCTTACAATAATTAGATCAAAAGAACAAAAAATGCTTTACTCTACCATTATGATAACAGAAAAACTATTTGTGTCTCTACTGTGACTTTGTTGTTAAACCACGTTATAAGTAGAGTTTTGGCGGCAACCCGAGTGAAATACCATTTAAAGTTTCATTAAAGTGTTTTATATTAGTTTATTGTAATGTCTGATAAAATTGGTGTCGTTTCGTGTATCAAATTTCAATAATCGTGAACAATATTGAAACATTATATTAAAACGGCGACTGACATTACAGTGACCGTATTTTTTCTAGGCAACATGCTTGCGGGATCTTTCGCATAGTTAATGTGATAATCTTCGGATTAACGTTAAACTCCCGAGACGCAATAAAACGTGATACCTCAGCATTTTATTTTTAAATTGACGAAAGTATTTATTCAAATGATGAATTGACATAAAGGTCTCAGATATCAGGAGAAAATACCTAAAAAATCTTATATGTCGATTTTAGTTTACCTAGTACCCGCTTGGAGTTTCGTAACTAAAGTTTTTCAGTAAAACTATGTAAGTTAATGGTAACATTATTCTTCAAAGTAAATACAAAATAGAGAGACACTAATTTTAGATCATAAATATAGAGTAACTCAAGGAAAACTAAATATTATTATGAATTTCGCTCTAAGCTCAAGTGGTTACCCATCCGTTTTCGCCGGAAAGCTCATATACTTTCTCTTTTGT
>WUAW01018460.1:245-12336 GCA_017165845.1 Thaumetopoea pityocampa | reverse complement strand
CGCTGGAATTCGATTGGAGAGGCCTATGTTCAGCAGTGGACAGCTATGGGTTGAAATGATGATGATGATGACAAAACAATTTCGGTGAACAAGAATAATTAAAGATTTAGATATCTTTAAAAATAATTTATTACATTACACTACAAAATTACAATGTCAGTAGACGAGCAACTAATGTAAGTGAATCAGAGCCAATCTAAACTGAGACCTTAGTTTTATGACAGTTACAAACACAACTTACTTCTATATAAAAATTGATAGAGTACCACGTCATACATAAAATATACTCCATTTCTTTGCATGGACGCTGTGGGAACCAGCTAAGGGATGTTCCAGGATAATAGGCAGCAGCGTTATTTCGTTATTTAATCAAAATTTGACTGCACGGACAGCGCAGTGGTTTAAGTGGTCGCTTTTCCACTGCGCTGTCGAGTGCTGTGGGTTCGATCCCATACGGGACAACAACTTTGTGTAATCCACAAATTGTTGTTCTGAGTCTGGGTGTTATGTGTTCCCGTTACTTGAATGTTTGTGAAGTCCACGCGACACAGGAATTAATCCTAATGCGGGAGGTGTCAAGNAACACAACTTACTTCTATATAAAAATTGATAGAGTACCACGTCATACATAAAATATACTCCATTTCTTTGCGTGGACGCTGTGGGAACCAGCTAAGGGATGTTCCAGGATAATAGGCAGCAGCGTTATTTCGTTATTTAATCAAAATTTGACTGCACGGACAGCGCAGTGGTTTAAGTGGTCGCTTTTCCACTGCGCTGTCGAGTGCTGTGGGTTCGATCCCATACGGGACAACAACTTTGTGTAATCCACAAATTGTTGTTCTGAGTCTGGGTGTTATGTGTTCCCGTTACTTGAATGTTTGTGAAGTCCACGCGACACAGGAATTAATCCTAATGCGGGAGGTGTCAAGAAAAAAAAAATTACTGCCTTTCACCGTCGGACTACTAGGCGCACGGCGGGCTATCACCCCTACCTCGCAGACATCCCTGCCGCCCGTACGAAGCGATTTGCTTCTACGTTCATAATACGTGCAGTCAAAGACAGAAATAGTCCTTCTGCGTCAGTATTTCTGTCCGATTATAAGGTAGGTGTCTTTAAGACAAGAGTGAATTAAGCTAGTACGTTTTACCACCCTAGGTTACATCGCCACTTACCATCAGGTGGGATTGTAAAAAATCTACCGCGATCACCAGGATGCCTGCCAAGCGTGGAGATTATGGCATATCCCTCCATTTTAAGGGGGGGATATTCAGCGCACTTCCATGGACTAATGGTGATGGTGATGGTATAAAGTGTAATTGTTGTGAATGTTTTGGCGGTAAATTTGCACCGATTAAAGTGGAAGATGGCAGCTTGGCGATGTGTTTATTTTTGATATCATTGTAATGTTTTCTGTGTAAGAAATAAATTANACTAATGGTGATGGTGATGGTATAAAGTGTAATTGTTGTGAATGTTTTGGCGGTAAATTTGCACCGATTAAGGTGGAAGATGGCAGCTTGGCGATGTGTTTATTTTTGATATCATTGTAATGTTTTCTGTGTAAGAAATAAATTAAAAAAAAAAGAAAATGTTTCCGAAAGTTTGGAATATAGTCCATTACGTGGGGTAAATTTTAAATTTTACCGTCAAACGGAAATCCATTATGCCGAAACACTTAGTGATGTCTTAGGGGCTCTAATGTAAGAAACAAGATTTTCACGGCCAGTAATTTTTTTTTATGAATGCTTTGATGAAAAAAGCTTCGTAGAAAAAAAAAGTATTAATAAGCAGATTACTGCTCATTAATATTTACATACATATATACACTCACGTCTTTTCCCCTGGCTCTCCGGTGGGGAATCGAACGCCGCTCCTCCACGTAACAGGCAGGACTACCGACCACTATGCTTCCGACGAAATGGGGCAGGCAGAGATCACTTCTTTCCGCTTGCTACGCTCGTTTAATGTAGCAAAGTGGCTCTCCGTAGCTCACTTTTCGCCCCGCGGGAAACGACACGTATCGGGTGGCGAACCACAAAGCTGCCATCTTATAAGGTTCAAAAGTGTTAAAGTTCCTCGTTGCGTTCCCACGACTTAATGGAGAGGCAAGGAAAGAGAATGAGATATGAAAAGTGAACTGAGCAAGGAATATGAAATTTAGGAAAAGGCCTGTAGGATATAGGATACTACTATCTCGGAAGGAGTAGGGAGAGACAGTAGTAGCTCGGGGGGCAGGGGTCGCTTATATTTGCCGGACAGGCTAAAATTGTAACTACTCCCTGCCCTCCCTGATATTTATCTTTAGATTATTAAATCTATAAATTACTAGCTTTTGCTCGCGGTTTCATCTGCGTGAATGTCGGTTTTCCGCTACATATATACATAAATTTATATAAAAAATATATACATAGATTTATATGAAAAAAAACTTACTTAATTACTACTTACCACTTTTATTAAGAACCACTTTTTCCTGAGCTTTCGTACCTTAACGGCGGCTAAACAGGGTCAAGCTGTATCTTCAATTCTGCGGGATGGATTTTAATGAAACATGCCGCAGTATTTAAGCCGGAATAGTACCTTTATGACTGTAATAGTTTAACCAAAAACTACCCGCTGGTTTTTTCGTGAAGCCGAAACAAACAAACAAACATCGACGTATTTGGTTGTAGAAGCCCTTGATTAGACGATCTGGGCAATTTGTTTTTAAATATCTTCGATTTTTGAAAATTTGACATTTAACAATTTTATAATAGTATAGATTCCTCATTAATAGTGTCCATAGACAAAAATTCCAAATGTAAGAGATTTATCTGCATTCACTTCATTGTAAAGTGTCTTAGGTCTGGTCGTCCATATTGTAATATCTTACTGATACATTCATTACTTTGTTATTATGCTAATTGTTAAGATTCCTAAGACAAAACTTTAGTTTCAATTCAAGGTTCAAAATTTGACATGTATTTGTATTGTAATACATACATGTATTTTAATAAATCTACAATTCTCAATAGCAATAAAAGAGGCTAAAAAGCTATAAACTTTAAAGTTCTTTTGACAGAATATAATTGCGATTTGTAACAATAGTAGGTACGTATTTTTGAAGATTAATGGGCCCCTAATAGTATTAAATAGTAATTTATCTATTAAATATCTTTTTAAACTGTAAGCAAGTTATTCATTTCTCTGTGATGGATGGCCTACCCGAGTTTGAAGTATTTATGTCGTCTAGTAATCCTTAGGGATATTTAAATAAGACAAATCGACAAGAAATCGTTAGCTTTCATTCATCTATTTCAAGAGCTTTCTGTATAGACAGAAAATTGATAAAAATATCGAGACACACGGCAGTGCGCCGGCCGTGTTTCGATCTGAGCGTGCAGTGTGTATTACACGAAACATTTCGCTGTGATCTTACTCCCATCATAACTTTTTTATTCTTACACCTAGAAGTTTAAAATTTTACACAGTTATTAAGTAACCCTCAATAATGATATACAACAAAGTTTAAAAAAAGAAACTTTGTTAAAATGTTAATTTACACAGAAAACTAAACAGTTTTTTCCTATGTTAGAAAACATATACCCTGTATCTCAATTCTAATAGCCCAACTTCTAATAGAAACTTGGTCTTATTTTTTACATTAATGTTATTAAGGAGATAAAAATATTTATGAAAATAGTAATTATGTAAAGTCCATAATTTTTTAAGTAGAAATTCATTTGCTGCTTTATATAAATAAAAATACATAATTTTTTGTTTTTTTTTGGTACTTATGAATGTTAATCTTAATTTTGAAAAGGACCCTCATCATTATAGTTCCGAGCGTATTACGCAAACAGTTTGCCGCAAACATTTTGTCTTCATTATCGGATCAGGCACGAGTCTCTTCTCAAATTGAGAGGGTCCCTTAGCGTACTGTTTCTTTTATCAGAGAACTAGCTGTTGCCCGCGGCTTCGCAAGCGTATTTAATAGTGTTTTTTACATTTAGTTTTTAGTACCATAGTACTTCTTTATAAACGAAGTTTGCAGTGTTCCCTTTTGGGACTAAAATTACTAAGCTAAATTAGTTTTTCAAAATTTTACTCCTGAGAGAGTGCTTAGGCGTAAAATTATGAAAAATACCGATATATGTTTACATTTATTTCTGGCCAGAAGCAGGTATGTGAAATTTCGTGATTCTTCCTTCAAAAATGACGAAATTCCCGTATAAACTTACAATCCCATATTCACCCTCTTAGGGGTAAAATTTTGAAAAATACGCCTATTTACGTGTACATTTAATTCTATCCAGAAGTATATTAAACATCGTGGTTCTTATTCTGAAAATGACGGACTTCCATACAACCGTTGCTTTTTGCCACCTTAGGGGTGCAATTTCCAAAAGTCCTTTCTTAGTGGATGCTTATGACATAAAGCCATAAACTGTCCAAATTTTAACTTTGTAGTCCCAGCGGGTTAGGCTCTGCGTTGATGAATCAGTCAGTCAGTCAGTCAGTCAGGACAAGTAATTATATCATATAGCTTTTGCCTGCTGCGTGAACTTCGGTTTTCCGCTACATGGGAAATCCCGACACAGACATAGATTTATATAAAAAGTCTTAGAACCACTTTCACTTAACCTCTCATACCTTAACGGCGGCTACTAAAACAAGGATCAAGCTGTAACATCAATTGTGCTAGATCGATTTTGATGAAACATGCCGCAGTATTTAAGTCGGAATAGTACCTTTAAGACTGTAATGGTTTAACCGAAAGCTATCCGCTGATTTTTGCAGGAAACCCGAACAAACAAACAAATAAACAAACATCGACGGATTTGATTCGACGGAGATGTATAGATGAGACTGCACATATAATCCGAATAGTTTGTGACCACTCTATTAAAGACGGGGGTTTATATCAACTCACTAAATGAGAGGTTCCCAGACTTTTTCTCATAGACCACTTTCAAAATTTAGCTGGTTCCGGTGGACCCCCTGCAGCTACATTTCTACCATATTCCCAAAATTCGACAAAAAATGAGAAGATTAGCTCTAACTATGGAAATTTGCGTACGCCAACGTAGACCCCGGTCGAGTCTCCCGTGGACCCCTGGGGGTTCATCTGGACCACTTTGGGAACTAAGGCACTACATAGTAGGATCTTTGAAAGTGTATTTGTTTATTTATTTACACTTCATACACGAATGCCAAACGGACGGATAATGTCAAAGTCATCCCTACTAGTCGATCATTAGATGATCATCATTAGTCGATCTAGATGGTGCTGACATAAGGCAGGTGAACTATCTCATCTATAATATTATATAATTATTAAATGTTAAGTCTTGTAAATCAAAGATATTTAAAAAAGAAACTACTTAGATCGGTTAATTAGGGGCTTCTGAAACCAAATCTGTTGATGTTTGTTTGTTTGTTTATCGAGCTTCCCGCAAAAACCAGCTAGTAGATTTTGGTCAAACTGTTATGGTCTTAAAGGTACTATTCCGAATTAAATATTGCGGTATATTTCATCAAAATCGGTCCAGTAGAATTGAAGATACAGCGTGATATCTATTTTAGTAGCCGCCGTTAAGATACGAGTGCTTAAGTAAAAGTGGTTCCAAGGCTTTTTATATAAATCTATGATTGTGTTGGGATTTCCCATGTAGCGGAAAACCAACATTAAACCGGGCGGAGCCGCGGACAAAATCTACTGGAAAATAAAGGAGTATGAAACAAAAGCTTACCCAAAGCTTATATATTACATTAATAAATAGATGTAATATACAAATACATAATTATAGGATACAAAATAGACTAATAAAAGTGTACTGTGAAGTATCAACGGAAATTAACGAACGTAAAAACATAGACAAGCAAAATGGACCAGTCTAAATACAGACGGGAATAAAAACATTGTTATGAAAATTCTTTGTATTTTCAACAGTACATCAGTTTTTTGTTGGTTGAAAGATTGAATTAATTAATTTCTTTATCCACAAATTTAGTTCCAATAAAAAGATCCGACATAATTGAATTACAAATATGATAATAAAACTCTTGGTTTTTATGCTATATAGTATAACTAAAAAGTGCTATACAGAAAGTGTAGCGTAGACACGAAATCACTCGTACAACGCGCCTTAAAATAGCATCGGGTGTTAATTTCTTACTTTATACGCGATCCAAATGTATGTGTATTTGTGTATTATTTATTCCGACTAGTTGAACCGATGACCTAATGAAGGTCGCGAGTAATCGGTGGATGCGGGCGGCTCATAGGCTCCGTGTGGCGATTATTAGAGGACGCATATATTCAGTAGTGGACGTCCGCGGGCTGATTTGATAATAATAATAAATCATCTTTTGTTATTTCTTTAATTTTAACGTCTTTAGGTCGGTGATGTCAGGCATTCAATCACAATCTGCGAACCATGTTTTGTGTAATTATTTTAATAGAGGATTTCAGTTTGGTTATTGTATAATATGCAGAAGTTCGATTAGAAAGAAGCATTTATTTATTTTCATTTAACAATTTTTTTTAAATTCGGAAATCTAGAAGAAACGTGCTCATAGATGAGTTTATTCAATAAACCATAACACAAGCGCTTCTATAGTATAATTTAGTCTTCAAAAGTTAATAAACCAACAGAAAATTCTAGGTAGTGGCGTTTTTATAATGGAACGTATGGAAAATTAGAAAAATATGGGTATGGAACACCAAAATTTAAACACTGTTGTCACTAAAAACTACCCACGCGATAATATACGTAATATCCAATCTGATCTTAGAATGTCACTCAGTGATCACTTCTATAGCTCAAGTATCGCACTGGATACAACTCACAACTCCAGCCGCGACGTGCCTTACATAGGGCTTCGAATGACCTGGATATTGGTTCTAGAAACTTCGCAAAACATCTATACAATTGTCTGAATGTTCTAGATTTTAATTTTTTGCCACTCCACACAAGACTTCGCTAGGGTTGTAATGATTACACAATTCGACAACAGATGGTGCTAGTTTGTTCTATTTTTTATTTTGCGGGTTAACATTATCAGTAAAGATGGCGCTGGGATTTATGTACATGGCGTGACAACATTTTATATTATTGGGGATCGTGGATGCATATGGTGAGGCGTTCTTAGCGTTTATACAAAGCGATCTCCGGGAAGGACTCTAAAATGTGTCGCCCATGGCGTGGCACCTCAGAATAATAAGGTGCTGGGGGCAGTAGGTCTAAAACCTATTGTAAAGCTTTTAGTTATAAGTTATGTGTAGAATATACTCAAACTTATATTTTTTTTGATACAGGTAAAGATGGCAGTGGTAGTGACAGAGATAATTATGGTAATTCTGTTGTAACAGAACTTAGCTAAATTTAGACTCTCCCTATATTTTTCTAATGTCAAACGCCAAAACGTCAAAATTTAAAAATTTAGACGCGATCTTGGAATATGCCGACTAAAAATAAATAAAAACGCAACTCTTTTTGTATTTTTTGACAGTAATGTAGGTTGCTATTCGCTAAAACTATTTGCTACCTCGTTTTGGTGTTTGGCATTAGTAAAAAATAGTGAGAGTCTAAATTTAGTTAAGTTTGTTACAACATAATTAGTACTAACTAACCATAGCGTGCACATATTTTTGTGTTTTTTTTTATGAAATTCTATGAAACGACGAAAATGTATCTTATTCCCGAGAATCCGGTTAATGTATCGGAAATAAATACCAACTTGTTCACACATCATTCATTTGAGTGGGTGTGACCGCTATTTATAACGTAAACATATGTATTTCTAATGTTCAGTGTTCATTGCACATTCCTTATTTATTTATTTGGACGCGTAATTTTAGATATTTCTGTGCCCCTATGAGTAAACTTTTGATTGTTTTGATATCGAATGCGGGGCACAATACTGACTGAACTCAAAATTATTAATTTTTGTAAAAAATCGTTGCACTGGGGTAAGGGGATAGGTCGCACAGTTTAACATAAAGATCAAAATGTAAATTTGTCTCACATTGATTTTTTGGCTTAGATTTCTGATTAAGAATTTTCAGATTAAGGCAATCTCTTATCTCAGATTTCTGAGGTAAGAGATTGCCTTAATGAGTATGATATTATCAATTTAAATTTTATTGTATTGATTCCACAAATTGTATTTATGGCCATTACGAAAATCGTTTTTATGATATTTTTAAATGAAATAACTAAACATTGATAAAAAGTATTTTACCAAAGTTAATCTATTACAAAGTTTTGATTAAGAGAGATGACTAATTTTCTTTCGTTAAAATTTAACGGCGTTGACTAGGGAATGAAAACGTTGCGACTGTAAATAACTATAAAATTTAAATNNNNTCAGGGAGTACTTAGTCTTTTAGCCTGTCCGGCAAATAGACTTAAGTATACGGGTAAGCGACCCCGGCCCAACGAGCTACTAGTCTCTTCTTACTCCGTCCGAGATAGTAGTATCCTAAATCCTATAGTCCTTCACCTAAATTCCATATTCCTTTCTCTATACACCTTTCCCACCTCATCCTCTTTCCTTTCCTTTCCACTAAAGCCGTGGGAATGCAATGAGGAACTTTGACACTTATGAAACTTATAAAATGACGGCGTCGTGGTTCGCCGCCCGACACGTCTCATTGCCCGCGGAGGCGAAATGTGGGCTGCGGACAGCCACTTTGCTACATCAAATGATCATAGCAGGTGGAACTAAGTGGTCTCTGCCTACCCCAATGGGAAAGAGGTGTGACTGTATGTATGTATGTAGTACGTACTGTGGTCTCTGCCTACTCTTATGGGATATCGGCGTGAGTGTATGTATGTATTTAAATATACTGTTATTATTCTGCTACTTATAAGACTGACCGAAAAAGGAGCTTATGTTAATTTGTACATACCATGATAAATCCTTATCTTGCATCATCATCAACAGTCCGTAGGAGTCTATAGTTGGATGTGAGCCTCCTCCACAAGAGGAGGGATTTCTTTTGTTGATCGGGGTAAATACCTGCCGCATACCTCACAGAGGTTATGCGGGGCCCGCACACAATAAAACCCACCGGACGATCTTCTCTACCCATTTTGATCACGTAAGTATTCTGCCAAGGCTTTGGAGGGATTTGCACCGGTCCTCGTCTCTTGGGAGAGATACATCGGGAGATTCTTTTTAGGGGCGAACGTTTGCATTTGCAGTCTTCTTGGACCTCCGGTTAGTCGGGCGGTGCTTTCATCCCCTGCAGACCCTGTCTTACGATGTTTCGTATTTTCATGAGACCTACTTTGACGCCGTCTTCTTCTCTGGCAAACTGGCAGCAGGCTAGCTGCCATCCGAGTTTTCTCCGTCTGCTCTTTGGCAGACATCATAGCTTTGCAAAACTAGGCGACGGCCTGCCAAGAGTTCTCGCTTTCAACCATGGATTTAATCACGACCAGAAGCGACAGCTGTTGTCTCTGTCTGTCGTGGCAGCCAAGTTTTACCGCTCGTCCTCCTATGCTGGACAGATTTCTAACGTGTGGTGTGCTGGGCTGTGAAAACGGCTCCTCCGCAATGGTGGTAGCTCTCATTGGGCTCACGTCCTATCCGACACAGATACTTCCCGAAGCAGCCATGCTCCGAGAGTACCTGCGTCAGTCTGCAAGTGAAAGCGTCAAAAATGGATGGATTTGCTCTTTTCTCTACTCTTTTTTTTTCTAATGAAGAGATTCTCTACTGTTGGCAGGTGATTTTGAATGAATGAAAATCTACTGCGATCTCCAAGATGCCGGACGCTGCCGCCCATTATCCTCTTGCATCCCTTAGCTGGTTTTCTAAGCATCTACGGGAAGATATAGAGTGACGCTACTATTGTCCTGGCGCCATGTGGCACAGCCTCGTCATTCCTATTAATGAGAACTGTCAATATTTTCTGACCTGCGTGCTTTAAATATATTTTATTAGAAAACACAAATCCTTGGAAACTAATTTGAATATTTCAACAGGGTTATTGAAAAAAGATTTGAATTTGATTTATTTTGAAACAGTATAACCTCGTGAAAAGTTTAATCTACATTTACATTACTCGTACATTTTAAAATTATAATGAAACTGTAACTAAGATGTAAAATATATTTTATTTCTGAAAATATCAATTGGGATATACTCCCTCAATGATATGAATACTGAAACATGTTCATTGGATTATTTGTGGATTTTTCCTAATCTACTGCTCACGGTTTCAATGGAGATCAAAATTTTAATTTTATTGCAATCAGTTGTGTAAAAGGCAAGTCCATCATCATCATCATTAACCCTTAGAAGTCCACTCTTGGACATGGGTCTCTCTTCAAAAAGAAGGGATTTGCCATAATATTCACGCTTGGCAAGCGTTTTGGAGATCGCAGTAGATTTTGATTGAATAACAGGATAACGCTGCTGCTCAGCTGTGAGAGTGGATGCTGTGAGATTCGCACAGCATCCACGGAAAGAGATGGAGTGACATTATTATTGTGCCGACACCGTACAGCGTTAAAGAGAAATTATGACGTCATAAATTATGATGTCATAAATTCAAAAAGTGTGTTTCTCAGTAACACAGTCGATTTTAAAGTGATGTATCTTGATGAAGGCCCATTTTGATTTCGTTTCATTTATTATATTAAATCCTTTTCATTTATTATATTAGATCCTAACCCACAAACTTGCCAATTGTCAATACTGGCAACTTTGAACTCAAATATCTGTTGTTCGTCTTATAATTCCAAATTCAAATTTATTTCAAATGAAACGTAGCGAAATTCTGTACCAAAAGTAATTATTTGTTTTCAACTCATTTGACTTTGCTTTGATAACGACTGTGACAAAATTGAAATCTCGCGTTATTTCTATACTATTATACAATTGTTAAATCTCAAATTATCAAAAATCAAAGATATTTGAAAACAAACTATTCAGATCTACTAATTGAGGGCTTCTGAAACCAATTCCGTCGATATTAATTTGTTTGTTTCTTCGGGATTCACCCGAAAACCAGCGGGAAGATTTTGGTTAAATTATTACAGTCTTAAAGGTACTATTCCGATTTAAATACTGCGGCATGTTTTATCAAAATCGGTCCAGTAGAATTGAAGATACAGCTTGATTCTTGTTTTAGTAGCCGCAGATTGCTGCTGCTGCAGACCAGCTTAACGAATCAATGAGGTGTTTGAGTCATCCACCGCTAACGAACGCATGGTGCGGTAATGGTTCCAATGATTCCATTTTGGTTATTCTGATTTAAAGAACGAGTGTTGTGGACAGCCGGAAACGTAAGTCGATAATAGAGAATTGAAGACGATAGTAGAAGAGAGTAGAAGTGGTAGACATCTCCTTCTAGTTTACAAGGCACAAGTCCGACCTCACATGGCCTCCATACTCACTGCGATATAGCTCAGTTACAGTTTTATTAGGTATATTAAAAATGCTTATTTTATATCGACGGTTGAAAGGTATAAATAGGATATAAGAGACAAAAACCAAATTGTTCAGAAGAGCCGTTTAAAAATTTGAAACTGCAGAAAAATGGACATTTTTTATATAAATTCATATCGCGAAAATGAAAACAGCTCTAGAATCAAGAAAAATAAAAGCATTCATTGGCAAAGCATTTATTTATTTGATACGACGTTGTTTTATGTTGTTTTATGCCGCTTAGATCAATTGATCTTGATTGGATCAATCAATTGATTGAGTTTTTTACTCGTGCATAAGTGACTAAAAGTCATTGTAGAGCTATGGGAGTAAGCGCATTCGAAAAAGCGGACAATTTTAAGTAAGTTAAATTAAGTTTTTTTAGAATGGCAAAGAGTTAATAAAACATTTTTGCCAGTTGCACGTCAGGTGATGAATTAAAATCATTCAGTGAAACGGAATTTTGGTAAAAATTCTCCAATCTGCAACAAAGGAAAAATATTTTCTAAGTAATTAACTATTTACATGAACATAAAAATGAGGAAGAAACAATACATATATAAAGATATAGATAAATCATAATCATAATCAAATCATTGCCGTGTGGTGACGGCTTTAGAATACCATGGTCACCACCCCCTCACTTCCCAGGGAGTCGTAAGA
>WUAW01018445.1:194-14259 GCA_017165845.1 Thaumetopoea pityocampa | reverse complement strand
ACGGGCCCACCGACCGGTCGCGGTCACACGGGCCCACCGACCGGCCGCGGTCACACGGGCCCACCGACCGGCCGCGGTCACTCGGGCTCACCGACCGGTCGCGGTCACACGGGCCGACCGCGGGAGGTGCCGCGCGCACCGTTCCCTGGTGTCAGCCGGCGACAGTTCTCGACTCCCTGCAAATTACTGCGTTCCCTTTGGCCTTAGTACCTGTTATCCCCCCTCCCCTTCAGGCGCGTGACGTCACGTGACGCGCTGCGTCGCCGCGTGCTCCACTCTGTCGTGCTATTCCTACCGCCGCGCCAGTCGCGTTCGAACGTTCTCGTCCGTTCGTAGTTCGCCGGTGCGCCGACGAGGTCGCAGTAGTGAGCCGGGCCCTCCGCACCGCCCGCACACTCCAGCCCTCAGCTCATCACGCTGCGCGCAGAGCCGCAGCACGCGATGCCTGTCCTCCTCACCGGAGCGACACTCGCAGGCGCTGGTGCCGCGCAGGGCCACGCTGTGCAATTTCTTACTGAAGTTGCCGTGACCCGTGAGGATCTGAGAAGTCTGGTGGTCCGGCTCGATCCAGGTGGGCTTCAGTCGTTCTCTTACGTCAGACAACAAGGAGTATAGTTGTAACTGTATGTATGTACAAATTGAACGTACGAAGCCGGGCAGGCCGCTAGTTAAATATAAATGACGATGCCACCATTCATCTTGCTCACATACTATCGCTGTCCCGCTCGCACCCGCTTATATATTTGTCATTCTGCGTCGACCGCAGTGCTATTGTCTAAGCCGCCATTTTTAATATCATTCTTAATCTGTCCGAGTAATGGCGGCGTTATTTTGTTCGTTTATTTGAAACCATGAATAGGACACGTGTCAACGCCGTCCGAGCGCGTCCGCGCGTCGCCGCGGTGCAACTCGCCGCCATTAAACGTGCCGTGTACAAGAACAAACCGTGTAAGTGTTTCGAGCGTGACGTCACGGGGCGCCGCGCGGCCCACTCCGCGTCGCCCCGTCGGCCGCCGCGCCGGGGCCCGCCCGGCCCTACCCCCCCCCAGCGACCTCCGCGCCGGGGCTCGCCCGGCCCTATGTGCGCCCCAGCGACCGCCGTGCCGGGGCTCGCCCGGCCCAACGCGCGACCCAGCGGCCGCCGCGCCGGGGCCCGCCCGGCCCTACGCGCGCCCCAGCGATCGCGCGCGGTGATTAGAATAAACATTAATACAACACCTTACGTTGTTCCTGTTTTTAGTTTACGTACATTTATTAATTTGACAGCTGTCACGTCGTCACTGTTCCAGCGTGCGGGTGGTGCGCGCGACCTTCTCACAAATAGAGAATGGTAGTCGTGTCAGGTGCGCGTGCGGACGTCTTGATTTGTTTAACAGGAATGAGACCCCCCTCCCTCCCCCCTCTCACCCGGCCACTTATTATTTTCTAGAATTTGATTCTTATTGATGACGTCATGCGACGGTTGCATTGTGTGGCGCCGGCGCAGTGATAGCGTCACTCGTCCCTCCCGCGGGTGGTGTGAGAACCAGCCGAGGAATGCACCGGACAACGGGCCGCGGGGTTAGACTGAGGAATGCACCGGACAACGGGCCGCGGGGTTAGGCTGAGGAATGCACCGGACAACGGGCCGCGGGGTTAGGCTGTTATTCAATCAAAACTTACTGCGATCTTCAAGACCCATGCCGAGGGTGAATTTAAAAGCCACGGGTTCGTTTCTCGGCCAGGAAAAGTATTATTTTGGTGTGACGTAATTTATTATTTATGGTCTAATGGAGCGATTAAATTAGTTGTTATCAAAATTGGCGCCGAATCTCAATTTGGTACCTGGGTACCCCGCAGGTGGTACCCCGGAGTACCCCGCCCGCACGCAGCCGCTGGTACGGGTGGGTGTAAAAATCCGAGACTGTGCCGCATTATTCTATTCATTCTATTCGTGAAGAACAGTCACCGGTGGTGTTCACTGGTCGACGTGACGGGCAGGTCCACGGTGCGCTGGCCGGACCCACGGCTGTCCTCGCCGTCGGTCTGAAACTGTGACGATGACACTGAGTATACACCATGCCGAGGGCCGAGCACGCAGCGACCGGCCCTCGGCACGAGCACGCGGCGCGCCCGTGACGCAAGACGACTTGCATTAACGCCTTCGCATTTACTACTCATTACTATTACTCATTTATTGCGGAGTCTTTATTAGATCTCAAGACCTTGATGATTGCCCTTGTCCGTGGCGGAGGCTGCTGGTGTGTGTAACAACGCCTGTTCACCCGACCGTCGTCTGCACCACCTAACACCAGCGCGTGGTCGTTATCCCGCGCCATTCACCGCGCACGCGCATTCCTGCCACTGTCCGCGTTCTGCGCACCCCGTGCGTGCACAGGTACGCTGGCTGCGGCTTCGACCGCGCGGTACGCAAACCTAGTTGAGTTACTGCGCCTCGCCTGCGCAGTGTCACCTCGCGTCACCTCCCGGTGTGGGGTCTAGCCGTGGCAATTTTTTTTATGATATAGAAATTAAAACTTGTGAACGAGTTCTGTGATCAAAAAAATTAAACAACTTTTTTAGTAGTTTTAGTTAATTTTTAAAACATATGAAATGAAGAAACTAGCTAGTTAACAATTAATAGAAATACATGTTTTATTGTCATATTTTTAAATGTTATTATTATTTACAACCGGCAGACGGTCATTGTCGGTGCGTAAGTAACAGTAGGCACACTAAAGTTACCGCAACACACAACTGGTGACCGCGTGCTCTTCGAACACCGCGGTTTCCACCGAGCCCCGGCGCTAGAACCCTGTTCGCCCAGTCCTCGCGCAACAACTCGTACTGACTCTGCCACGGGCACAAAAATATTTTCGTTAATTTATGAAAAAGCTGTCGTCCCTCTCAACCATCAGAGTTGAAACCGACCCGTGGCAGCCGCTTGCGCCGCGCGAGGCGAGCGCACGGTCACCCATCCAGAACTCGTACCCTTGGCCCGACCGCAGACTGCGCAGCCCATCGGCGCCCGACCGTACGAGTGCCGCTGTAATAAATCTAATAAAAGTAATCCAACCGGCGCGGCGCCGCCGGCGCGCCCCGCCAGCGGCCGGCGAGCGCCGCGCAGGCGCCGCACGGCCGCGGGCCTTCGTTTACAGATGGGACATTCTATTATTACTGATAAAAATGAACCAAATCACAAGTGTTAATGTTTTGTTATTGTCTTGACGATATTATATTATGGTACATTATACATATATAGCTTGTTTTTAATACCAATCACATGATAGTATCAATGTGCTGCGCCAACCTCACGAACACGCCGCAGTGCGCACGCGCGAGCGAGTGGGCCCGGGCGCCTCCAGGGGACCACTGAGCCGAACCCCCACTTGGTACCGCCCCCGAGACACGTTGGAACATACTGTGTGGGCCAACCTTCGCCAGTGAAACACCTCCGGGTTAACCTTCAAACACTAGCTTTATTCTTTTACTGCTTACACACTTATATACTTATACATCTTATAACCTTGTATACTCATGTAGTTTTTATTATTGTCTTATAACGTCCAAACACTTTGACGACCACTATTCGAATGGCACCCTCGCCGAGCTTTCGTTCCTTTTTATACAGTTTTGTTCATCAAAATACGACAGTTGGTCAATTTAACAACCGTACTCATTAATAATATAAATTAAGTTTCGATTTTTTATAAGTTAAATAAATGAAACCTTACACTTTTAATTACAGTGTATGCAATATAACGGTGTATTAGGGCGAATGCTGTATGAATAAAAAAGGATAATAACACTGAACTAACGTTTAAAAACACGCGAGGATCGCGCCAAAAGAAATTAGATACTATTTACTTATTTGTTTGATACTGGCAAGTCATAAAAATATCGTTATACGAGCAGTATATGTACCAAGAAATTTGAAAATGGAACAAATTTAAATCGAGTTATTTTTTTTAATTTTCCAGAGATAACAATGAAGCTTATTCAATGTCATCTTCATATTGACCTTTATGACTTCAATAAATGTTTAAAGTTGCCTGAATGTTTTGAACTTTTAGCGAAAACTTTTGGTGATTCTACATATTCGATTAAACAGTTTTCAATTGCGTTGCTAATATAAAAAAAAAGACGGAGAAACATTGAATGTACAGTAAAGTCAGGTCGGCCACCATTCGCGATTACTCAAGAAAACGTCAAGCTGTCGAAAAAATAATTTGTTAAAACTGACGAATTAATATGTTTAGCTTGAATGAAGACCGGGCACTGAATCCACAGTGTCGCAGACTATTATTCACGGATAATTGTCTCTTCATAAGCGTGGTTTGACATGGGTTCCGAACAAACTTAACTATGAGCAGAAAGAACATTGTGCGAATTGGTGCAAATTTATAATAGATAAATTCGACGCCGGCGAGAAATGAAAAGTGTATGGTATAACTGATGTGACAGTTGATGAAATATAGATTTATAGCTATGATCCGGAAACAAAGCGACAGAACTTTGGAAATGAGCCGACTCCGATGACCTGTGGTCGCGTACGAAGCACACAGAGACAGATGGTCACCATATTTTTGCACGACGGGACACGTCGCCACCGCAGTGCTAGATCAGATAGTGCCGGGTCAGAGGACAGTTAACTCCCAATGGTATGTAACAGTTTGTGCCCCGAGAGTGTTATCAGCTCGCTGTGATAAGCAGTTGAATTTAGGAATACAGTATCTCCTTCAGAATTGCCGCAACGCCGCTTCGTATACTTCTACCAGAACACTTGACTATTTGCATTTCAAAACGTGCCTATCCTGCCTCAGCCCCAATTCCTATAACCTGACACCTTGTGCTTTTTACTTCTTTCCAAAAGCTAAATATACATCAAAGGCAAGCAGGTTGAAAACAAAGATGCTTTGTCTGCCTATAGCTTTGATATTTCTGAGATATCTAAAGAAGAGGGGTCATCGGTATTTTGCAAGTGGTTTAGATGAATGGGCAAGTGCATACATGTCCGGTGTGAATACTTTGAAAAAATCGATACCTGTAATAAAAAACAAATTAAATAAGAATTTAATTTCTTTTGGCACGACCCTCGTGCTTTGTTTATCGAATCGGATGTTGTAAAGACCCACGTAAAACAGAAACCCGTTACAATTTATTTTTTATACAGATGTCGACGAACGTGGGTCATGATCCCTGGACACCTGTCTGATGGAACGGAAGCCGCGCGCGGACCGCCGCCCTTCGGAACTGGTTCACTGAACAGGAACTACGAAATTACCGCACCGTGTTTAACGCTCGTTTAACGTACGTCTAGTCGTCCGATGATGGAAGGGAGCTGGAGGAACCTATCGTGTAATTCCTGTGCACACTCTCCAAAATGAATCCTATAGAATACCGATAGGCTGGCTATCCTTCGTCTATGTTCTAGGCTCTGGAGGTTGTCGTCAAATAAGTCATTGTATTTATGCTAATCACCCGAGTTTGATGAAGTTGAGTTTTGAAGTTTGATGAATTTGATGAAGTTGAGAGACGTTCCAGCCATTTGGTAATAAATACGCGCCGCCCGCGCCGCCGAGGCCCGGCGCCGCTCCGGACTGCGGCTCTTGCGTGCGCGCAGGCACACCAGTTGTTCGTCCAACACACGGGTTTTTCACGAGTACATTTCGTAATTCTAAAAAGTGTACCGGTACAAAGTGTACCGATACAAAAAGCGTTGGTATCTCCCATCGCCACGCGCGCTGAACACGATGATTGGAACATTATGGCGTTATGGCCTCACCGCAGCGCGGCCAAGAGACCAGCGGCAGCCGACCGCCGTCCGCTGCGTCTACGGCTTATTCAAGTTTGTGGCTTCACCGGCGGACACGTTTTTATCGCACATCCGTTTGTGGGCGTTATTATGTTTTTTTTAACTTATTTAAGTAATTTTAATGGGTATGTGACTATAAACTTGCTTTATTCAACCTGCGTTAGCACTTGATTCATAGGAATAGTGATGCTTTTCAATTAAGAATTTGAATATTTTATTTTCAAAAATTTTATTTACTTTAAGGCGTTTACTACCTGTTCCTTTATTTACGTGACCTTCTCGATTTTCATCCCCAGTCCATACTCGTCCTCATTATAGGGGCACGGACCTCCCCTGATTAGGGGGGGATTAAACCGTAATCTACCACGCTGGCGGCGTAGTCCACCTAGACAGCGCGAAGAATTGCAGTGCTGGAGTGGTAGTGGGCGGGGCACAGCACACAGCTCGCAGGACCGGTGGACGATGGGGACCCGGTGTTGGAATGGCGGCGCCGGGGTGAGGAACGTAATGGGTCGACCCCCAGTCAGGTGGGCCGATAAACTGTTTGAGGTCGCGGGCAGTCGGGGGACGCAGACGGCTCATAGCCGCTCGGTGTGGCGATCATTGGAGGAGGCCTGTGTCCAGCAGTGCACGTCTGCGGGCTGATGTGATGATGATTTTTTTTTCAACGTGTACGTAACATTCTTTCTTCTAATACGTGTACATACCGGTGATAGTATATCTGTCGATACTGTTGTAAAATTGTTAAGTGGCAAATTTTGTAAATCAGATATTAAAAAAAACTATTCAGATCAGAAAACAAATCCGTCGATGTGTGTTTGTTTGTTCGAACTTCATGCAAAAACCAGCGGGTAGATTTTTGTCCAATTAGTACAGTCTTAAATGTACTATTCTGATCAAAATACTGCCGCATGTTTTATCAAAATCGGTCGAATAGAATGAAGATACAGCTTGATCCCTGTTTTAGTCGCCGCCGTTAAGGTGCGAGAGCTCAAATAAAAGTGGTTTAAAGGTTTTTTATATATGTATGTAAATCTATCATAATTCTTTCGCAATTTCTCATGTAGCGGAAAACCAGCATTCACGCGAGCGGAGCCGCCGGCAAACGCTAGTAATAATAATAATCATTTATTTCTCAATACAACAAAAATTTTCAAAATACAACAAATAAATGACACGGGGCTAGGTTATCACTATTGGTTGCAGTAGGACCGGCGCCGGCGCCGCGGTGTTTGGTATAAACCCGTGGTGCGGGTAAGCAGCGATACACAAATAATTACTACAGTGACGTGAGCCATGCGAAGTGGTGCCGCGACAGTGTCACCACAGCGGCGTCACGTAGCGTCACATTCGTAAGCCACCCATTGTGTGCTTACACAGCACGTCCCGGTATCTGTCAGATCGGAGCGCTCGTTGCGCACAATAATGAGCGCGCGCGGGGCGCGGGGCGCGCGGCGTGCGCGGCCACGAGACGCGCGGCCGATTTATCATGGACGCTAACACGTGTTTAACGAAGTAAAAACATAATATTTATTACAGAAATGCAGCTGAAGGGCGCTAAGAGCTTGCGGCCGACTCTCTCTCTAGACTGAAAACCGAAATCGAACTTAAACTAACCTGCGACTAACAAATCAGCCGCGGACGGGCTGTCGGCGGGCGGGCCGCGCGCGCGCCGCCGACTAGCGAATTGTACTTTATTAAATGAAGAACAAGGTTATCCCAATTTATGTTCTCGTAATAATGGCTTTAAGAGTGCTTATTAATTGGTTGCAGAGCTTACTGTGGTAGGTATATACTAAGACGGAGAGTTTAGTAGCGGCTGTTGTCCAATTCGCGTTGTAACGCCGAGTGCTTCTTGAATATTTCTAACGCGGCGACACCCATATATATGTCTTTTCATAATCACGGCAGATTTGTGTTGGTATTTATGTTACACACATTGAAATTCTCCGTTGTCGTTCTCGTTTTAGTCCATATTTTGTTCATATTAAGACCCCAAGATGCAGGTTTTTGCAATTAGTTTGGGGCCTTTAAAATTGTCCAACCATCTGAACTCCTTGTACAACCCACATCTACGTAGAATTAAGCAGAACTGTAACTTTTGTACCAATAAAATTAAACACGCGCCTCTTGTTGTTCAAACCGCTGCTAAACTGAGACTACGCGTTCCATGTCGACGCGTGTTCGTATGTAAATTACACGATAATGTACTATTCGATGCAACACAACGTGTATCGACAAGTCGCGTAGAACTATATATAAAAAAGTCAGTGCAAGATGGGTTCCGAAACTTCTCTCAGCTGTTCAGAGACAGGAGAGAGTGCGCTGTGCTTCCGAGTTTTTGGATCTTTGTGCAGAAAACCCAAAGAATGTGATCGAACGACTAGTGACTGGTGATGAAACTATGGTCTTGTATTATGATCCAGAAAGCAAGCGCGAGTCAATGGAATGACGTTACAAGGGTGAAAAGCCACCGAGATAGGCAAAGGTGCAACAATCCACCAAAAAAACTCGTGTGCACAATCTTTTGGGATGTCCGGGGTGTTTTGATGGTGGATTTTAAAGAACGCAATACAGTCGTAAATGGCGAATATTATGCTTCATTAATATATAAACTACGAGACATAATAAAGGAGAAGCGCAGAGGCAAGCTGTCTAAAGGCGTCCTGTCGCTTCACGACACGCCCCAGTTCACGCTGCCGGTGTCTCGAAGCATGCAGTTCGTCAATGCGGGTTCACGGAATTCATCAGTCATTTTGAAGACAAGGATTGTGCTTACTTTTATAAAGGCCTAGAGATGTTGGTTCACAGATGTGAGAAGTGTATCAGTATTAGTGGAGGTTATATTGGAAAATAAAATTGATGTCGTTTCATTTTCTTCGTTTGTTCATAGTTAGGCCAATTCATTATGGGACCAACTACGTATATGATATATGAAGCTTATACACATGTATATGGAGTGTTACTCACGTGCGTCCGACGTGGTGCGCCGCTCGCCCGCACCTGGAACGATAAATGAAAGTTTGATCCTTAGTCCATGTTCATCCCTACTACAGGTGCTTGGACCTCCCCTTACACGGAGGGGCATCAGGCCGCAGTCCACCGCGCTGGCCCAGTGCGGATTAATAAACAAAAGTTTATGACGCACTAATGAACGCCGGCGACTCCGCTCGCGACGCCCCAGTGCAGGGCGGTGGGGACCGACGCCCCGGCCGCTACGTATTATTTCATTTTTGTTTGTATTTTCCACGTCATCAGAATCGTAGCAAGTGAAGAGATCCCTGCCTACCCCAGCGGGAATAAGGCGTAATGGTATGTTTGTATTTTCCAGGTGATCAGCCCGCACAGATGAACTGCTCGCCACGGGACTTCTCCATCAAGGGGAAGTGCGTCCTACGCCTTATTTTCGAGCACCCGTCTGCTCGTTCTCACGTCACCACAGGAAGAGACATTGTTTTTCTATTATACTTGAAATAAATATTCTTAAATATATTTTCTCTTTTCTTAAATTTCTAAAATCTACCTTTCTGCTAATTTTTTTTTATAATTAGTTCCGCGGTCGAGCCGCGAACAGGTAGCAGGCACTCGCACACAGCAAACCCATTTCCGTATTGACTACATGACTGAGTGTGTGTGTGTGTGTGTGTTGTGACGTCATTAGTACCTTTAAAACAATAAGAGCGCCCGCTGTTCGCCAAATAATCGTTGTTCTATTGTAACGCCACCGCACGTCACCGTTACAGAACGTAATTTGTCGAGCACCGGCGACCGTACCCGCGCGCCCGCCGCACGCGCGGTTCTTGCTGAGAACTGTGAATATGGAACGACGCTTGAATCGAGTTTTTTTGAGATAATCTTACGGGAACTCGTCGACAAGAGCGGCGCGCGCGCGACGTGACTATAGCGTTATACTCTACTGTGACTATAAAAAGTTAGAAGCAAAAACCTTTTTATCTTTTTCACCAAAATCTACATACAGGTTTTGGTGAAACATTGCTTGTTGCTTGAGCCGCAGTTTTCAATTGAGGTGGTGAATCTAAGAGAGGGGGCGGGCAAACTTTGAAAGTTACGCCAACTCGGGTCGGCCGCCGACCGCGGTTACAGGAAAACACATTCAACTCATCGAAAAAGATATTTATACAAACCTACGAATTATACATACGGAGTCTGAGCGCGACCAGCGCGGGGCGGCGCACTCGGACCATCATGGACCGACGGCTTAGCGATGAGCGGAAGGAACATTGCGTGGTCGAATACAACCTCATCTGCATGCAATCATGCAATGTTCACCTCATCACGCAATGTTCACCTCATCGCGCAATGTTCACCTCATCATGCAATGTTCACCTCATCATGTAATGTTCACCTCATCATGCAATGTTCACCTCATCACGCAATGTTCTTTCGACTCATCGCTTAAGTCGTAATTAATTAATGAATGAATTAATTAATTTTACCTCTTTAAGGTAAAATTTGTTCTTTTGTAAGTTTGTATGTATAGGGTTATCTCCGAAACCCATGATCTAATTAAAAAAAATTCATTGATAGAAAGCTACATTATTCCTGACCGCTGTGGATTACAAATTATATTTATATGATGCACATTAGACGAGCTGTCACAATGTTTGTCTAGGAAGTCGGAACGCGATACGATTAACAAGAAATTATGGCGCATACCCGGGAGGGCTTCCTATTTGATAGGAAATGCACGTGAGCGGAGCAGCGGCCAATAGCTAGTGTTAGATAAATTCGACGCGCGGCGGGAGACATTGTCTTATGGCTTCGACCCCGAGACGGGGCGCTCTGGAGGCGGGCGCCTCCGGCGGCACGTGTGTGATACGGGCGCGCGGACAGCCGGTCGCAAGCGCGCCCGGGGCACGTCGCGGCCGCAGCGCTAGGCGCCTGGGGCGCGGACGCGAGCGGTGTGCGACAGACTGCGGCCCGGGGTGCCGTTGCTGTTGGTGTGAGGAGCGGCCGCAGCGCTAGGGGCCGGGGCGCGGACGCGAGCGGTGTGCGATAGACTGCGGCCCGGGGTGCCGTTGCTGCTGGTGTGAGGAGCGGCCGCAGTCCGGCGCCCCCTCTGGCATAACGGTGACTCCGCGGCGCGCACTTCTGTCACAATGTTCGACAATTCAAAAACGTGTGTTTGCTGCCACACCCGCCATATTCCTTGCGATTTATACGTCTTTCCAAAAATTATAGAAAATTACAGGACAATTGGTTTGTAAGCAAAGACGTCGCCTGGTCTGTTTATACCTCTGATACATATGCGTGAGGTACCTGCAGACGAGCGGTCACCGGCACTTCGCAAGTGGCCTAGACGTACGGGGGGGGGGGTACTCGTGTCCGCGGTGAGTACTTTGAAAGGATCGGTGCTTGTAACAGAGAATAAATGTTATAATAGCTGTGAGACAAACTTCCCCCGGCGTGTGCGCACTCCGCGCGGCGCGTGTCAGCGACGAGCGCGTTACTCGACCTCGGCGACGTTGGTGGTCGTTACGATGACGGTCGTTACATTTTTTTACGTTCAAATGAGCGAAATGTTTACTTGAGTAAACATTTCGGTCATTTGAATGGTGGCTATTTTCTATTTAGTGCTAGTGTTTAATGGAAAAATCTAATGAATTGTTTTGAATGTTATGTTGGCGTTCGGCCGCCGTTCGCCGGCCGAACGCCAAGTCTGTACCCGACAAACAGCCCCCAGGCGCCGGGCCGGAGCACCGCGCGCAGGCGCACGGCTGCGAACGCTCCTGCCCGTCCTCGCCGCGTGCAGGACCGCAGCGCGCGGCGGTAATTTCCATGCCTTTGTATATTTTCACGGTCAGAACGTTCGAAGCATAACGCGCGCGCTCCGGCGCGTGACCGGCCATTTGCCGACGCGTTCGACTGAAAACTAATTTGAACGCCGTCGTTGGGCCCCCGGCACGCGCGCCGCCCGCGCACCACTTGAAGCTGACACCGTTCCGCGTGCGTGCCGAGCGTGTCCTCGGGCGCTCCGGTCTCCTGTCGTGCGGTCTCGATTGCACAATTCTCGCGCGGCGGCCGTGTTTTGCAAGTGACGTAATTAGGATGTCGTCACAGTACGAGCGGCGCGCCCGCCGCGGGCGCGTCGCACGCGACGACTCGTGCACAAGTGACGCACTGGACGCGTGCGCCGGTGAACGAAGGGCGTCGGATGTGTCATCAGGAGCCGGCGCCCGTCGCACTTGTACAGGTGAAACGAGTGCTGCGGCGCGGCGCCGCGCTGGGGGTGACGTGGGCCCCCGCCCCGGGACGACCTTTGCTCCGCGCGGCGCGACCGTCGTTGACCTCCGACCACATCAGAGGGTGCGACTTAAAAACAAAAGCCACTGGAAACGCGTTAGGGTCTGCGTGACGCCTGCACTGTGATCACGTCGTTCACCGCTCGGGCCCGCGCCAGAAAACATACAGTACCTAGCGCTACCGGTGCGCCGGCGCCGCGCGTGCCGCACCCGAGCGCGCCCCGCCCACCACTTCTAAAATTAAATTACGATATAACCCGGACATCGAACTCACTCACTCGAATAAAACTGGCTCTATGAACGCTAAATGTCATTTAATAACTCGTAACGAATAATGAACGTAACGTAACGTAACGTAACGTAACGTAACACGGTAGTTCGGGAAACTTCGACGTGAGGCGCCGCGCGCGCCCCGCGCATGCGTCGCCGAGGCGGCCGGTGCTCCCGGTACGATCCTCCGACCGCCGCTGGCCCAGTGGTACATTGATAACAATGACCGCGGCGCGGCGCTGCGCGGTCGAGCGCGCGCGTGACGTCACTTCCGGTCGCCCCGCCGCGCTTCCGCACGACACGAGGGGCGCGCGGCGTGTCCACAGCACGAGGCGGCGCGAGGGTTTACACGCGGTACGCACGACGCAACCGGCTTGTGCTGATATCACGCGCACCCCCCGCACCGCCCCCCTCCCAAAATTGTATTTTTTATAATTTTGACACACCCAGTGTCACTCTCACAGTTAAGACGAATCTAGCAACACCTCTCAAATTAAAATCCATCAAGCCGTTTAGGCCACAGAGCGTGCCGAAGAAATACCATTTGACTAAATATGCGTGGGTGATGCAACATCCGCGTTCGATCCGACCTGCGCTGGAGCAAGTGCGCCACAGTCGCACGGGGCTCGGCCGGAGGGTGCCTGGCTCGCGTGGCGCTCGCCAGTTCCGACCGGCTCGGGGCCGCTGGAAGCGAGGTGCTAGTGACGACAAGTACTAGTCAGCAAGCTCGCAGCGCGTCGGTGACACGGAACGGGCCGCAGACGGCGCCGCGCGGCCCCGCTCGCCGCACGCGCCGCTCGGACGCCGCGCCGCGGTTACCGCGCACACTGACCGCGCCGGCGGGAGCCGGCGGCCGCTCGTACTCACACCTACATATATGTCCGTTTACTTTGCACGTAGAGCACACCCGATATTTCACATAATAATAATGTGACCGCGTGCCGATTGATGATTTTGATCCGATTGGCGGGAATTTCGCATTCATGTCGTACACAATATCGCTTTAGTGGGTACACAGGTATTCTTTACTAGTTTCATTGTAAAGAACAGGGCAGAACCTTCAAGTGTTGTAGCGCCCACCTCGCGTGTGGACTGACGCGGGCCGTTCATAATACAAACTGTTATAAAATTGTTAATTGTCAAATTTTGTAAATCAAAGATATTCAAAACAATCTACTCAGATCGACTAATTAAGGGCCTCTGAAACCAAATCCATCAAAGTTAGTTTGTTTGTTCGATCTTCATGCAAAAACCAGCGAGTAGATATTGATCCAACTATTACAGCCCTAAAGATACTATTCTGACCTAAACACTGCGGTATATTTTATCAAAATCGGTCGAATAGAAAGAAAATTCCGCTTGATCCTTATATTAGTAGCCGCCGTTATGGTACGAGAGCTCAAGTAAAAATGGTTCTAAAGCTTTTTATATAAACCTTGTCACATAATGATTCTAAAATATATATAATGTATCATATATATAATGTATCATATATATAATGTATCCTATATATAATGTATCATATATATAATGTATCATATATATATAATGTATCATATATATAATGTATCATATATATACTGTATCATATATATAATGTATCATATATATACTGTATCATATATATAATGCATCATATATATACTGTATCATATATATAATGTATCATATATAATGTATCATATATATAATGTATCATATATATACTGTATCATATATATAATGTATCATATATATA